>QKWP01001858.1:6516-52711 GCA_003550325.1 Gigaspora rosea | reverse complement strand
AACTGCAAAAATCTAAATTTTGAAGATCTTTGTAATTTTTTAAACAAGATTCTGCACTTATTTGATAAATTTGAAGATCACTACAGATTATTAATGTTTTTATTTTTCTGATTCTATTATAATCTGCGAATATTATACTTTTTAAATATTTTCCCAGATTTTTAACAAAAAATCTGCAAAAAACTGCAAATATCTAAATTTTGGAGATCTTTGCAATTTTTTAAACAAAATTTTGCACTTTTTTATAAATTTGAACATTACTGCAAAGATTAATGTTTTTATTTTCCTGATGGATACTAATAAGCTTTAATATCTGGTGCTCGCTATCAGATGCATCCAAATAATAATCATAGAGACTGGCCTGTTTTATGCAGTATGGGAGACCACCGGCTGATGCTATACATCGCAATTCAAACCAGACAGCAATTTTCGGCGCAGTTATGTTTGCATTTCTGGGAGTATTGCACGTTTCAGTTTATACATCAAACACTGATGTATGCTGCAAATTCTCAATAATATCATTCAATAAAGTTTGATATTTGGCATTACTAGCCAGTTGTACTCCAAGCAATAATATATCACATGTGTGCAATGCTTTTTGTTCAAGTTGACTTACGCAGTAAATCAATAGATCAAAAAGATACCTAAGCAAAGATATGCCGGCAGCAGTCCAGTTATGCCAGGATCAACCTTAATCCCGATTGGGTATACAGAGATCACATATGAAAATCAAATAAACAGATCTGAATCAGCTGCCTAATTTAGGGTCCCAATAAAATGCTAACAATATCTTCATTGTCAGGGTAGGTATAAGCAAGTGCATGCTACGAGCGGGCCAACTGCCATCTCCACTAGAAGCAAAGTTTGCACCTGAACCCTCCCACCCATATAAATTTATATAGAATCCACATAGGATCTGCCATTCTGTGCTAGCATAAACTTCTTATCAAAGCCGGCCTGCTTTATGCAGTGTGGGAAACCACTGGCTGATAATACTCATTACGAGTGACTTTGATGATAGTTATACCTAGCGCAAATTGTAGTTGCTATTTCCAGGAGCATAGCCAGTCTCGACTTGTGCATCAAGCATATCGATATATGCTACTGCTGTATGCTATCACCTTAATATTTGTTGCTCACTATCCAGATGCATCCAAATAATAATTATAGAGGCCAATCTGCTTTATGCAGTGTAGGAGACTGTCAGCTGATGCTACGCATCACAATTCATACCAGACGGCAATCCCCAGCGCAGTTATGTTTGTATTTCTGGGAGTATTGCACGTCTTGGTTTATACATCAAATGCTGATATATGCTGCAAATTCTCAATAATATCATTCAATAAAGTTTGATATTTGGCATTACTAGCCAGTTGTACTCCAAGCAATAATATATCACATGCGTGCAATGCTTTTTGTTCAAGTTGATTTACAAAATAAGTCAACAAATCGAAAAGATGGCTAAGCAGGGATATGCCGGCAGCAGTCCAGTTATGCCAGGATCAACCTTAATTTCGATCGGGTATACAGAGATCACATATAAAAATCAAATAAGTAGATCTGAATCAGCTGCCTTATTTAGGGTCACAATAGAATACTAACAATATTTTTATTGTCAGGTTAAGTTTAAGAAAGTGCACACTACGAGCAGACCAACTGCCATCTCCGCTAGAAGCAAAGTTTGGACCCAAACCCTTCCACCCATATGAATTTACATAGAATCTACATAGGATATGCTATTCTGTGCTAGTATAAACTTTTTATCAAAGCTAGCCTGCTTTATGCAGTATGAGAAACTATTGGCTGATAATACTCATTATGAGTGACACTGATGACAGTTATACCTGTTGCAAATTGTAGTTGCTATTTCCAGGTGCATAGCCAGTCTCAGCTTGTGCATCAAGCGCTTCAATGTATGCTACGGCTGCATGCCATCACCTTAATATCTGGTGCTCGCTATTCAGATACATCCAAATAATAATTATAGAGGCTGGCCTGCTTTATGCAGTGTGGGAGACCACCAGCTGATACTACGCATCGTGATTCAAACCAGACGGCAATCCCCAGCACAGTTATGTTTGCATTTCTGGGAGTATTGCATGTCTCGGTTTATACATCAAATGCTGATATATACTACAAATTCTCAATAATATTATTCAATAAAGTTTGATATCTGGCATTACTAGCCAGTTGTACTCCAAGCAATAATATATCATATGCATGCAATGCTTTTTGATGAAATTTATAATAAAATTATATTAAAATAGAATTTTTTTTAAAAAAATAGATAAGCGATATCCTTATCATATTTCATATTACATACGAAATGTGATCATACTGGTAATTCCAATAATCATACAATTTGATTTTTATTTAGTTTGATTTGCTGTAGTATCGTTATCTCAAAATGTTTAATGCCCAAAAATTTCTGGTGCATTAAGAGTTTTGGTTTAATAGTTTTCATGTTAGTAATGTTAGAGTTATGGTCTATGTCTAGTCTGAAAACTATTTCTAAGTCAATCAGATATATATTTAATCTGTGTTATAAAATTATTTTTGAAATGAACCTAATTGTTAGAACTAATTTTTATAAATTTTCAAAAAATTAAATGATTTATAACTTAATAGGCACTGAGCATGATTCTATATGACTATGTTTAGAGTGCTTTACATTATTTTTCATCAACAAAGAACAAGACTAAGGGCATACACTTATGTACTTTTTAAAAAATTAGAATTCTGTACTATACTTTTAACAATTATATTATTTTTAGCATCAATGCTGAAATCTCAACATACTTTATATAATTTCAAAACTCAAGAATACAAATGCACATATGGCATATACAATTAATGAAGGTATGCATATAACAATAAGTAGTAACTTAAAAAATGTGGGATCAAAAATTTCACTATTACAATATTCTATAATAGTGAGGGGTTTCACAAATAATATCACAAATGCATTAGCTATAAAATTTCATTAAAAAATAATAATAATAAAATAAAATAATTTTAATCACTTCTTCGTAAAAATAATTTGGTTTATGAAGTAATTTAAATGCTACAGCTGTATTCAAATCAGTGTCTAAAATAGTATGCGAAATGCAACAAATTTTAGATTTCCGCAACAAAAATCTGAAGTGCATATGCAAATTCTGCACATAAATTTGCAAATTTTACTTATAAATTTTGATTAAATGCTTATACACGCAACTAAATTTTTATAAATTCTTACAGTGCATTTTATCTAAAGCCAACCTATTTTATATATAGGCGCCAATTTTTCAGCTATTGTGTAACATAATTATCCAATAAAAATGCAGAAAAACTTAATACAATTTTAAATTTATTAATAAAATTTAAAAATTTGTTAATAAATTCAAATTTTGTTATGTTTTTTTATATATAAACGCTAAAATTTTAAATTATATATAAATTTAAATTAAAATAACTTACTAAAAACAAAAAATATTAAAATATTATTTTTATAAATTAATAGCCTTTTGTTTAAACTATTAAACTATTAAAAAATTTTTTAAATATCTTTTGTTTTTAAAAAGTTATATTAATTTAAAAATTTTTATAATTAAAAGGTGATAGTTTTTCGTGAAATGCACTGCATAATCTGCAACAATTTTTTTTTATTTAGTTGCAGCCCGCAACAAATTTAAAAATTGAATTTCAGACACTGATTCAAATTATGACTTCAACTTTATATAAGAAACTCATGATAAATAAATTTAATTGTAAAAATCAGGTTTAATTCTTATTACAGTAATATCATCTTCATATAGTCTTGCATTTATAATTAACATTCTATTAAATTTATTAAATTTAAGATATAAAAATAAAATAACTGAGTAATAAAATAAATCACTATACCTAATATAATATTTTTCTAATAATATATGTATGCATTAAAAAAAAAGAAGTAATTAGATTACACTACATAGAGTTTTCTGCTTGTTCCAGATTAATTAGGCCACTCCAATTTAATTCTTTGTTTAACATTACAAGTTCAAAATTTTTTAGGGGGGGGACTTAAACAACAAATGATTAGGTCTGGTTTGGGTCCGGCCAGGATCGGAATAGATCCGGTTCAGGTCCGGTCCAGGATCGGACAGACTCAGCCTCTAAATTTTATACAGACTGGTCTGAGTCTAAATATACTTATATTTATTTTTTGGTGCTGACAAGTTTACTTAGTGCATGAAGTTAGAATTAATTAGTAAAATTTTATAAATCATAGGATTTTATATAATTTTATTAATAAAATTTTATAAAATCTTATAATACACAAATTTTTATTAATTAATTCTAACTTTATGCACTAAGTAAACATATTCAGCACATAAAAATGCATCAAATCGGCAAAGTTATTTTTATTTTACTTAAAATTTGGAGAATAGATGCATAATTTTGGATTTTTGATCAAAAAGTCAAATTTAAGCATCTTTTCTTCAAATATCAAATAAAATAAAAACAATTCTGCTGATTTAATGTATTTTTAGGCTCTGAACAAGTTTACCTAGTGAAATAAGTTAGAATTAATTAGTAAAAGTTTATGAATCATAAGATTTTATAGAATTTTATTAATAATATTTTATAAAATCTTATTATACACAAATTTTATTAATTAATTCTAACTTTATGCACTAATTAAACATGTACAGTACCTAAAAATACATCAAATCGGCTGAATTATTTTATTTTACTTGAAATTTGGAGAATAGATGCATAATTTTGGATCTTTGATCAAAAAAGTCAAATTTAAGCATCTTTTCTCCAAATTTCAAGTAAAATAAAAACAATACTGCCGATTTAATGTATTTTTAGGCTCTGAACAAGTTTATCTAGTACTATACGTTTAGAATTAATTAGTAAAATATTGTGAATCATAAGATTTTATAGAATTTTAATAAAATTCTATATAATCTTATTATTCATAAAATTTTACTAATTAATTCTAACTTATTTCACTAGGTAAACTTGTTCAGAGCCTAAAAAGACATTAAATCGGCAGTATTGTTTTTATTTTACTTGAAATTTGGAGAAAAGATGCTTAAATTTGACTTTTTTGATCAAAAATCCAAAATTATGCATCTATTCTCCAAATTTCAAGTAAAATAAAAATAACTCTGCTGATTTGATGCATTTTTAGGTGCTGAATATGTTTACTTAGTGCATAAAGTTAGAATTAATTAATAAAAATTTGTGTATAATAAGATTTTATAAAATTTTATTAATAAAATTCTATAAAATCTTATGATTCATAAAATTTTACTAATTAATTCTAACTAATTTCACTAGGTAAACTTGTTCAGAGCCTAAAAATACATTAAATCAGCAAAATTGTTTTTATTTTACTTGAAATTTGGAGAAAAGATGCTTAAATTTGACTTTTTTGATCAAAAATCCAAAATTATGCATCTATTCTCCAAATTTCAAGTAAAATAAAAATAACTCTGCCGATTTGATGTATTTTTAGGTGCTGTACATGTTTACTTAGTGCATAAAGTTAGAATTAATTAATAAAAATTTGTGTATTATAAGATTTTATAAAATTTTATTAATAAAATTCTATAAAATCTTATGATTCATAAAATTTTACTAATTAATTCTAACTTATTTCACTAAGTAAACTTGTTCAGAGCCTAAAAATACATTAAATCGGCAGTATTGTTTTTATTTTACTTGAAATTTGGAGAAAAGATGCTTAAATTTGACTTTTTTGATCAAAAATCCAAAATTATGCATCTATTCTCCAAATTTCAAGTAAAATAAAAATAACTCTGCCGATTTGATGTATTTTTAGGTGCTGTACATGTTTACTTAGTGCATAAAGTTAGAATTAATTAATAAAAATTTGTGTATTATAAGATTTTATAAAATTTTATTAATAAAATTCTATAAAATCTTATGATTCATAAAATTTTACTAATTAATTCTAACTTAATTCACTAAGTAAACTTGTTCAGAGCCTAAAAATACATTAAATCGGCAGTCTTGTTTTTATTTTACTTGAAATTTGGAGAAAAGATGCTTAAATTTGACTTTTTTGATCAAAAATCCAAAATTATGCATCTATTCTCCAAATTTCAAGTAAAATAAAAATAACTCTGCCGATTTGATGTATTTTTAGGTGCTGTACATGTTTACTTAGTGCATAAAGTTAGAATTAATTAATAAAAATTTGTGAATTATAAGATTTTATAGAATTTTATTAATAAAATTCTATAAAATCTTATGATTCATAAAATTTTACTAATTAATTCTAACTTAATTCACTAAGTAAACTTGTCCAGGGCCTAAAAATACATTAAATCAGCAGTCTTGTTTTTATTTTACTTGAAATTTGGAGAAAAGATGCTTAAATTTGACTTTTTTGATCAAAAATCCAAAATTATGCATCTATTCTCCAAATTTCAAGTAAAATAAAAATAACTCTGCCGATTTGATGTATTTTTAGGTGCTGTACATGTTTACTTAGTGCATAAAGTTAGAATTAATTAATAAAAATTTGTGTATTATAAGATTTTATAAAATTTTATTAATAAAATTCTATAAAATCTTATGATTCATAAAATTTTACTAATTAATTCTAACTTAATGCACTAAGTAAACTTGTTCAGCACCTAAAAATACATTAAATCGGCAGGGTTGTTTTTATTTTACTTGAAATTTGGAGAAAAGATGCTTAAATTTGACTTTTTTGATCAAAAATCCAAAATTATGCATCTATTCTCCAAATTTCAAGTAAAATAAAAATAACTCTGCCGATTTAATGTATTTTTAGGTGCTGAACAAGTTTACTTAGTGCATTTTGTTAGAATTAATTAGTAAAAATTTGTGAATTATAAGATTTTATAGAATTTTATTAATAAAATTCTATAAAATCTTATGATTCATAAAATTTTACTAATTAATTCTAACTTAATGCACTAAGTAAACTTGTTCAGCACCTAAAAATACATTAAACCGGTAGGGTTGTTTTTATTTTACTTGAAATTTGGAGAAAAGATGCTTAAATTTGACTTTTTTGATCAAAAATCCAAAATTATGCATCTATTCTCTAAATTTCAAGTAAAATAAAACCAATTATGCCATTTTGATGTATTTTTAAATGCTATACATGTTTTACTTAGTGCATAAAGTTAGAATTAATTAAATAAAATTTTTATATTTTTAATTATTATTATTAAAAATTTTATATAGTTATTTTGGGCAATTTTAATGGCTAATAATACTATATTATATAGCACCTGATAATCCCTCTGACCCCCTCCCCCCTAAAAAATCAGATGATAAATGTCTATACCCCTAGATACTTGTATAGTATCATGTATAAGTAATTCTCTATATCAACTAGAATATAAATTCCTTATCATCGGCTTTGGATCTGTATGTGTACCTCTAAACTTGATTAAACCAAAATCATAATTTTGTACACTATGGTAGACCATTTGTCCAATAAAATATACTATTGAAAAAATTTATTACTAGTATCCCTATCATAACAATGACCTGCAGTCGCAATGTAATTAACATTAGGATTATCTATAGAGTTAGCTAAAAAGCCTGTTGAGCACTTAATGCGGTCTGCAAATTCATATAGACCTTCCTCATATAAAACTCTCCTTCTAATAAAAATCACATTTCTGTTATTTTATAATGGGTGAGGCAGGGTTTGCATAAAATATAATCAGGTTATATGGCTTAGTAGCATCTATAAATTCCTTTTTTCTGTTATCATTTTTACTTGGTAAGTTTTTAACAATATTATTAAGTCCTATATCAATGTAACATATGCATTTTTGGCTTTAGCTAATTGTATTATTTGTTCAAATACAAAGCTTAATTGATATAGAGAATTACTTGCTAGTAGAAATGTAAATAAATTTTTATATAGACTTATCTCGGGTAAGGATATAATATGACTGACGTCGCTAAAATTTACTGTATTAATCATTAATTTGTTTGCTTTTACATCTATACAAGTTCCTCCAAATTTTGAATTATCTAAAAATTTGGATATGGTTCTATCCAAATCTTTTAGATTTTTTTTACGGGTTAAATACATGGATAAATCAGTATCATTAACTTTTCATAGCCTTGCCAAAGTCTCATACTGAGCATGAACTATTGAATGAAATATAAAAGTGATAAAAATTAAATTTATTAAATAGTAGATATTTTTCATAATTATATAACAAAGTAAATAAGTACAATACTAATAGTGCTTGTATTTAAATGTTAGCGTCACCAAATGATAACCAAATTGATTTCACTTTCCTGAAAAGTCCAGCTTCCTAAAATGTTATTTTTCTGACTATATAACTTTGATATCCCCTTTTCCTGGCAAGGCCATTCCTAGTTTTGTTCATTTAGCCAACAATTACTTCACTGACAACTTAGTTTATCGATAGTTTATTTCACCTATGGTCATTTTACTGAAGCTAAGTATATCTTCAAGTTCTTGTATATGTTTTCTCCTTGTGGTGATCCTAATTCCGCTTTATTTATATTACTCTACTTCTTTTATTCTAGGGTGCAAATTAATGGGTCAACTACAGCTATCACTGTGATTAATGATCCGCAAACTGATATTGGATTGATGTTGGTGATTAATCAAACAATAGGGGTAATGGATTGTTTGATAAATCAGGTAATCAGAAGAGGTTGATCATTTCATGCTTTTATATAAAAGGTAATTAATTCAATCTGTTTTTCTCTTACTGGGTTATAAACTAAATAGGTCCAAAATATGGGTTGTAAGTAACCTAACGATACAATTTTAACAAGAATAACAAATGTTTTACAGGACAAAAGTAAGTGCAATAAGTGATTTTTATTATAACAATGGGTTTAACAACAAGGAAATCTTTTTAACACTTCTACTCTTAATTTAAAGGTTTAGAACCAAAAATTGAACTCTTCTTAAGTTACTCTTTATTGAGATGAAGAAGGGTTTTATATACTTTTTTCCCTCTTAATAAATACATACTAACTATACTATATCTATTAAATTTGTTTCTATCATATGATTCTCTTACTATGACCTCATTTTCTTGAGATGGAGGGCAGAGGTAACTTCTTCAAGCCTTGAGGCATAAGTAGGGTCCATAATGGACCAGGTCAGGCCGGGTTTTTATAAGGCCCGTAAAATTATTTCTAAGCCCGACCCGAACCAAAACCCAGTTATACCTTGACGGGCCGGGCCCGAGTTGGGTCTGAATGGGCTTTATCTAGGCCCGACCCAGCCCGTTGTCCCGCATATATAGAACCAATAAATCAATTTTTATATAGCAGCGCATCAACTTTTATAATTGTAGTGAGTTTGACCCCACGCTTCAATGAAATTATAGCAGATCAGCATGGTATAAGTGAGCAAATCCATATTATAGCCGAATTTAAGATCTATACTATACCGATCAGCTATAATTCCTAACTCTAATGCAAATATATATTACACTGGATCAGTATAGTATAAATTTAAAAATTCGGCCTATACTATATGGCTATACTATACTGATCTGTGAAATACCTTGATTCAACTCGGTACACATGACAACATCCATATAAAATAGCGAGTTCGAGCCTACGCTATAGTGCGGCGCATTAACTCATTACACATGACTAGTGTTTGGACCCGAGTAGGTATCACCCGGGTCACCTGCGGGTGGGCGGGTGACCCGGGTCGAATTATGGCCCACTCGAGTGGTCAACCCGCGGGTCACCTGTGGGTCACCCGTGGGTTAACCCACGGGTCACCCGTGAGTCAACCCACAGGTCACCCGTGGGTCAACCCATGGGTCACCTGTGGGTTACCTACATGGGTGACTTATGGGTTACTTACATGGGTGACCTGTATGAGTTGGTTATAAACTATATATATAGCAGTGTTCTGACCTGTTATAAAAATTCCAACTTGGATTACTCAGGTCATACAGGTGAACACTGGGTAGTGTCGTAGAAAGAATCCCACATGGGACACCCGCGGGTGGTAACACGGGTCACCCGGTTGATAAAAAAATTTTATAGGCTAATCTAAAAAAAAAAAAAAAAAAAAGAGTTGAAAAATTTCTTAAGCCCATTTGATCCGTAAGCTACTATAGATCACAAATATATATATGACAAATTGCAAAAAAAACTTAAAAAATGCAAAAATTGCGAAAATGCAAAAATTGCGAAAAAGAAAAATTGCGATAAAATTGCTCAGAATGGCTTTTTTTTTTTTAAGTTTTTTTTGCAATTTGTCATATATAGCATTTGTGATCTATAGTAGCTTNTAGTAGCTTATGGATCAAATGGGCTTAAGAAATTTTTCAACTCTGTTTTTTTTTTTTTTTTTAGAATTAGACTATAAAATTTTTTTATCACCTGGGCGACCCGTGTTACTACCCACGGGTGACCCATGTTACCACCCACGCGTGACCTGTGTTACCACCCGCGAGTGACCTGTGTTACCACCCGCAGGTGACCCGTGGTGGGATTTTTTTTTACTACCTAGTGTTCACCGGGTCACCTGGGTAACTCGGGTGGGATTTTCATGATGGGTCTGAACACTACACATGACAACAGACAGGGGGTTAGGTGCAATGAATGAGAGAGCGGCGGGAGGGATGGGAGCCAGATTATAATCAGGCATCGAAGAGAACAAGTGACAAAAAACGTGAAGTAAGAAAGCACTGAGATTTTATAATCTCTGCCGCATGTATACATACGTACCTTACATGCATATCTATAATTTCTATAAACACAAATCAGGTTATTTTCACGATAATAACCCTTCGTCAATGCATAGGCTAAAATTTAATGGGCCTATCGGGTACCTGTGGGCTTTTTTGCAAAGCCCGACTCGGGTCCAACGTTTAATAAACCCGACCCGAACCCGGCCCGCTTTACAAACAAAACTCTAAAATTAGACCCGGCCCAGGCCTGAACCCGATCTGACCCTGAAACCCGCAGGTTTAGCCTGGCCCAATACGGACTCTAGGCATAAGTGTTGTTAAAAGCATCTTTTCCTTGGTACTATAATCCATATTTAATTTATTGTGTGCCAATACTATATTGTTAGCAAAACTAAAGCTAGGCTAAGTATATTGTTTACAAAATGGGGTATAAACAAATATTGATAGCTAAATGCCAAGGGCATAAACTAGTTTTATCTATGGGCAAGCTAACATTTGAGAATCTATTGTTCACAAAAGAGAAAATAAACAAACATAAGCAGTAAAATGCCAAGGGCATAAACTGAATTGTAGTCCTGGTATGTGCAGTTACTATGTGCTTATACAGAATTTATTGTAGCACTATCTTATGCTATTTGGGGCTATATTGATCTTTTGTAACCATGGTATAATTGGCTGGAGCGTAGCAACGAACATTTAGTGTTATGCATGGTGATATAAAAGTTACATTTTTGATGCGGTTTGATCTAAAAAAATTACTTTTTTGATTTTTTTTATATCAATTGCATAAAATTAGATTAGAACCACAATGTGAAAATTTTTTGTCCATCCGCACGCATGTCGCATGTACTATGTTTATTTTTTTTTTCAGTTCGATTTTTTTCTTTATATTGTATTTATTTTTTTTTTTTAAATCGATTTTTTTTTTATATTATATTTATTTTTTTTTTCGGTTTGATTTTTTTTTTTTTTTTTTTTTTTATTTTTTTTTTTTTTATTTTTTTTTTTTTTTTATTTTTTTTTTTTAGAAAGTTTATTTCAAATACTAGATTGTAGAAGACCCCAAGCGGATTAGAAGAATTGTAGAGTGGACCTGCCTTCCAAAAGTACATTCGTCCCCAAGCAGATTAGAAGAATTGTAGAGTGGGCCTGCCTTCCAGAAGTACGTTCGTTTTTGGGAATTTGAAAGTAGGTTGCACAAATCTACATAAAGATAAGTTTTTTTTGTATGTTTTTTCTTTCTTTTTGTTATCATTACAACTGACACTAATATATTTTTTTAGTGTTTTCTTGCATGGCGTTTTTCGGTATTTCGATATCTTTCTTGCGGCAAAGTGGAAAATAGATTGCACGAATCTACATAGAGTTAAGTATTTTTTTTTGTATGTTTTTTTTTATCATTACAACTAACTAATATATTTTTTTGGCATTTTTCGGTATTTCGACGACATTCTTGCAGTGAAGTGATACTATTCTTGTGGTAAAGCGATGCCATTCTTGTTGTGAAATGACGACGTTCTTGCGGTGAAATAATGATGTTCTTGCGGTGAAATGACGACGTTCTTGCAGTGAAGTGACGGCTTTCTTGCGGTGAAGTGATGGCTTTCTTGTGGTGAAGTGACGGCGTAATGATGACGTTCTTGCAGTGAAATGACGATGTTTTTGCGGTAAAGTAATAGCATTCTTACAGTAATTTGACGGTGTTCTTGTAGTGATTCGACAGGCGTTCTTGCAGTGCTTCGACGTTGTGGTAAGTAAAATTACGACTTTTTTGTTGTAACTTAATGGCATTTTTGAAGTAAATTGACGGTGTGTTTGTACGCGTTTTTGTGAATTATAGAATTCTTATGGTATTCTTGTATGTGTTCTTGTGATGAAGCGACGGCGTTCTCGACGACGTTCTTGTGGCGGTTATACGGTATTCTTGTGGTAAAGTGATGATGTTCTTGTGGTAACTTGGATGGTGTTTTTGTAGTGTGCTTGTAGTAAATTGATAGTATTCTTGTACATGTTTTTGTAGTGATTTAATGGTGTTATTGTGGTGAAGCAATTGTGTTCTTGCAGTGAATTGATGCTTTTTGTAGTAAGTTGAGTACTTCTTGTGATGAAAATAATATAATATCTAATATTGTAATAAAAAAAAATTTATATTAGTAACATATAGTAATTATAAAATTATATAGTAATTATGTAATGTAAAAATATATATAGTTTTTTAATAAATTAAAAATTTTTTAAAATCGAATTTTTTTAATTATATATTTTTTATTATCAAAATATTAATTGTTTTTATATTGATTATATATTGATTATTAACTGTCATGGATATGTATCGATTATAATCACTATTAATATATTGGTTATATATCGATTACTAACTATCATAGATATATATCGATACTAAATACCCCTGCCGATTTCTATCGATAGTGATAGTAATCGACATATATCTGATACAGATAGTAATCGATTTATATCTGATAAGATATATATCGATTAATATCTGTATCAGATATATATCGATTACTATCACTATCAATAGAAATCGGCAGGAGTATTTAGTATCGATATATATCTAACCAGTTAGTAATCGATATATATCTATATATAAAATTTGCTGATGTTAAGCCTCGTATTTTCTTCAACCAATGTATTAACATTCATTTGGGTGGGATGTTTATAATTTGAATTTGCAAAAATTAGGAGGTTTAGTGAGTTCTACAGAAGGTTGGCTATATGAAGGTGAAATATCAAATTGTTCAGTTAATAATGAAGGGTCTAAAGGTCAGAACTAATAGCTTTTAGGTCAAATATCAAATTTCTGTCGCTTTATAGATATTACAAATAGCCTGTAGCTTTTAAGTTTCAAGAAAGGTACGACCAAAGACTCCTATAAAAGTTTGTTTGTTACTACCATTATATTATTTTTATTACTATATTTCTCACAGCCTTTATTATATTTTTGTTTTAGTTTTGTGGAAGGAATTTCCAAAGGCTACAAGATATGTGTAGTATGTGGTAGGAGCATGTAAAGAAGAATGCTATTGTTACAGCAAAAATTGATAACTGTATAACTAATATGACTTTTATGACTGTCTAATATTAAGAATACTAGTTAGATTGGAGAGATCAGATTAATAAAATGATCAAGTTACATTTGGAAAAGGTCTTTGTACATGTATTCTGTACTTGTAAAACCCATTATGGTGCCTGGTAGTGCACCTTCTAGTAAACCAGAAATTGTACAAATTTCTTTATAAATAACTAAAGGTAGGATATAAGACCCAGCAGCCGAAATTGTAGGTGCAACTAAAATATAGTTGTGAGAATTCCCATGCACGATTTTATGAACTTGTCTTGAGCCTTTTTTTGCTATGACCTTTTCTAAATTAGGCACAATAACAACCCCAGTTTTATTCATATTCCATAATTGTGCTACCATAAGGAAATTCTCATTAATAATTTTTTTAAGTTTTTAAAATAGTCATCTACAATAGCTTTATTTGCTTTTTGTCTCGTGCTTGTGACAAATTTAGGGGATACAAAATGATTATTTTGGGTGGTCCCTCATGAAATTTCCAACCAGTTTTAACCTGGCCCATTTTTGCCAAAAGGATGTATGTGCTTATTTAATTGCAAAATTTCTAGTACACAATAATTAACACCACTTTTTGTTAACAAATCCAAGTTTTTGCATATTAAGGGTAGGGTGTACATAGATCATTTTTCATATGATCTACATGGTAGATTGAATTTTTATATAGTAAATAAAAATATGCTTCTAATAAAACTTTTTATTATCTGAGTCAATTTTTGCTATATTTATATAATATATAGTTTAAAGTAGCTTGTTTATAATAGTGAAGTTGTAAGAAATGCATCTCTTTAAAAATAATAAACTTTATATAGAATTAAATTTTCTGAGATCACTATATGTTTTTTCTGGGTTACACAAAAATTTGATAATCCTCATTGGTCAGATCATATGATGTTTATATGTAAATCATATGATATAGTTATACAAAGTTGATCTACAATCTATTTTATATGAAAATGGAAATATTGACACCCTATCCTTAATGCAATAACCAACAAGTTGGTTTTCCTCATGACCAGTAAGAACATTGGGTGCACCTGGATGTTGAGGGGGATCACCATTTTTAACTTCTCACCAAAAAGTAGCTTTCGGAAGACCAAAGTCTTTCACCAAGCTATTAATACTTTGGGGCTTGGACCTGGTAGGGTTATTATCTAATTTTTTAAGCGCAGCACAGATTTTTTTACCTCTATTAATATAAGCTGATTGCATATTTGTCTCAAATAATGACAGAATAAAAATTATAAAAATTAGAAAAATTATAAAAATTAAAAAATTAAAAATTAATGAACATGTGAAAATTTATTGGGTATTTATTATTATAAACAGAAGTTGTAGTAAAATCTTATCTTATTTTGTTATACAAACCTATTCGCACAATAAAAATATTTTGTAATTCGATTTAGAACTGAATATATATGGGTGAGTCAGTAGAAACGGGTCGAATTTTTTCTAAGTAAAAGATTCTTGACTTTTAAGTTTATTTTAATTCTATATAATTGCAAGATTAAAATAAAAAAAATTTAGCAAATTTGATTAAATAGTATCAAGATATTTTAGTTTAAATTTAAAAAAATTTTACTAAAAATGATTTACACTTTTTTACTGACTCATCTCATATAACTAAGAATATTATAATGAATTGATATAGTTTGTGATTCAGTAATATAATTTGGATAATTTTTATACTATTCGAATTGTCTCAAAAGAGAATTTGAATAGTGTAAAAATCATCCAAATCTGATCACTAGATTACAAGATATAGCTAATTTTTTTTAATTCATCAAATTACTTTTATTCATCAAATTACTCCTTTTTACCTTATGATATAACCAGTAGGAAAATTTCCTAAATAAACAAATAATTGAAAAAAACTTGAGTATAGCTCGTCACAATAGGCCCATTTTTCTACCTTACTTTAGAGCTCAGTTTTTAGTGCCCATATCTAGTCTGTTAGACTATAGATACTCTTTAAACTATTCATGGGCCTTAATTATTATTGCTCAAAAATATAACTATTAAATTCTATATAATTTAGTAGTGTTTGGATCTGTTAGATTTTTTATCCAGATTATCTGGATAATACAGATAAAAGATAACAATTTTGTTCAACAGATAATTTATTCAGATAGTTACTTTAAGTTCGAATAATTATCTATAGATTATCTGTATAAATATAAATAGTGAAACCCCTTTTATGCATATATGTACATATACTCATAACTTATGACTTTGACATGTAGTACGTGAGAATAACCGCATTATTAATTCCTTCTATTTTATTTTTTCCTTTATACAAATATATATATTATGAATTGTAAGGTGCATAATATGTGTGAAAACTTAATTTGAGTAAAAAAATAAAAGAATCTCATTTTTTATTTATTTTTATTTATTTATTTTTTTTATTATATTGTTTGTTACAAGTGTTCTGTATATTTTTACTAATCATTTTGTTCATGGTATACTTTTTTTAATCATTGTTATTTTCAAATTACAGATATAAGAGTATTTATACAATGTTCAAACTATGAATATTTAATCACTTGCTTGGTAAGTATGAGTATGTATATGCATTTAACCTTTTAAAGATTTATTATATTTGTTTATCTATTATACCGGCTTTAATCTTAAACACTATCTTTTTTGTTCTTTTAATTAAACAAACCTGCATACTATGTGTTTGTCCATGTCAAAAGAACTTAAATCTGGAAGGTCTCACTTTTAATATTTAAAAAAAAAAAGAACTTAAATCTGGTTAACCTAATACTATAATATTTTAAAATGTTTTACTATGTTTAGGATGCATATCATAAAAAAACTTTAAATATATAGAATTTAGAATATTTATATTAGTAGCATTTTAAAATACATATTAGATATTAATAAAAAGATTTAAAAATCTTGAAAAACTTTAATAAATATAGTATGAATATTTGATACGTATTAGCTTGCTGCTAAGTAGAATAAATTCAAATTTAAAAAATCAATATTAATTTCCACTACAATCAATTATTTGGTAGGTCTAGAATCAGGTTTTGCACTTTGAAAGTTAGACTAACAATTTTATGTGACACAAAATACAGAAGCAAGTATTAGTTGATTTCTTGACTTTTAAAACTTGAATTGTTTTCCATGTTTATTAAAAGAGGCAAACTTCTCCAAAAAAGTTACTATTTTAACTTGTTCTTAAGCAAGAAATAAACATTTAGCCTTAATATTAGAGGTTATAGGGTTGGAGTGATGTTACTATATATAAAATTTCATTCCTGTCATTTTAATTAGTACAACAAGATTGATTTAAACATTAGTTTTTGTATTTTCACTTGTTTCTTCTTTTGTGTGTGTTGGATTCTTGATCTGGAATAGTCAAAATTTGCACTCTCCAATTGGCTATTTCCTCTTCAGAAGTTTGTATTGCTTGTGCAAATAAGTGAATATATAAAATGGCAATCAAGATCAGCAATTTAAGTGACGCCCTTAAGAAAATAAATTACAGAATCAGGTATCAGACCTTGAAGTTAGACTATGCGACACAAAATACAGGAGCAAGAGGTATGAAAATGTAATATGCAAAGTTCACAGATCAAAATTATACACATCGGTATAATATCAGGTACCTGATATATATCTAAAAATAAATATAATAAAGCTTATACTTACAGCCTAGTAAATATATAGAAATTAATTATATAGTTATTAAAGGGTACTATTAGGCATCACCAAGAGATGCATATTTCCCATAAATCACCCAATGCAATGATAAATCAGAATTTGGTTAGAATTTAGTATAAATAGCACAATTACAAAGATTAAAACAAACTTTCATTTATTCAAAAATTGGTTAGTTCTCAAAATTTTTGCATAAAAAACTACCTTTGTGCCCTAACAAAATTTATCTTAAGCAATTTTACTAAATATATTACCAATTTCTAACTGCCACAAACTCTAACCCAACTTTAAATAAACTTAATGAATTTGGTTGTAGGAGATATATATACTGTGGAGAATATATCTCATAAGAGATGCCTATAATTTCCTGTTATTAAAACATAATTAATAAAATTAATACTAACCGTCTAATAATTAATAGTAAAAAAAAATTAAATATATATATTAATAATTAAATAAAATTCAGATAGCAAGGAATTTACATGGTCAAGACAGGATCAAAGCTCAAGGATAGATCAAATTTGGACATCAAAGAAGCTTGGCCTAGGAATTGTGGAAGCTAAAATAGAGGAGATGAGTACATAGACAGTTAGTGACCATAATGCAGCCGTAATAAAGATTCACCTTGGGCATTTGATTGAGAAAAAGAACTTTTTCACAATAAAGCAACGTGGACAAAAAAAAAACAATTTACCTTTACGACAAGGCAAGTGCAGAAGATTGAGAAAACTATGCGACAGTTCTTCAAAACACCTTAAAAAATAACCAGGCCATAAAGAGAATAAATCTAGTACAACCCAGTGATGGCAAATGACAAGGTCATAAAAATTTTTATGAAAATGACTATAAATGATATGTCATTTTAAAATGACAATGTCATTTATTATAAAAAAATTTTATACAAAATCATGGCAAAATGACAAGTCATAAAAAATATTTTTATAAATGACATTAAAATAACAAACAAATGACAGTATTACTATTATCAAAAACATTACCAAAAAATAATTATTGATGATCATAAAATTTATCAAATCAGCTGAATTCGATACTATCTATATCGGAGTTATTCAATATTTCTAAATTGGACTTTCCGTATATATGCAAAATAACTTCCAAAAGTGTAATTTCGAATTATAATTGAATTAAGCTTAATCCTGGCCATTACTCAAACCATGCACCTAGACGTTATTTTTCATTTTTTTTACAGTTTAACATCCATTCCTGGTTAGAGTGACTTAGTGTTCCAAATCATTAGTTGAAAAACCTACTAGTTGGCAACTTTTCAACTAATCGATTTAAAAAAAGTTAAACACTAATCGATTTATTATCAACTGGTTCGATTACAATTAATTGCTAGTTATCAACTAGTTATCAACTAGTTATCAACTAACTATAATTATATTATATTAATCAACTAAACGATATAACAGAAATCACAACCATGGATTGGTAACTAATAATACTTCTTGGTTGGAGATGTATCTGGTGTGCATTTTTGTTATATCAAATTTGCCAGTTTTCAGTGTGTTTTACTCTAACAGTTTATCCTCCAAAGCATAAAGGCATTATTCTTCGTATATAATATGAATTGCTCTGGGTACCAATCATAGAGTCAGTACTTTACAGTTGTGATTTTTCAATTTTCACTTATTGAAAAATGATTCGGGCGATTCTTGACGTAGTAGATTAATAATAATAAACGTAGTTCATATTTATTAATGATATAATAATTTAAGTAGTTCCTTTAGTGTCACATGTTTCATTTTTTTCAATTATACTTAAATCGTCTTTTTTGTTTTATATCTATATTTGAATCGACCTTTTTTTTTAAATCACTACTAGATATTAGACCTACTATTAAATCATAGGTTAGATTTAACCATTTTTTAATCAATTTTACAGTATATAATCTATTATAGTAGAGCTTGGATCCATTATCTGTTTTCATATTCAATTTAACGGATATTCGACGGATTTTATTATTAACTTTAGTATACAAGTGATAACAAATCCAACTTCTATATTGTGGTTATAATATTCTGCGAAATATAGGTGAACAATCTACGTCTTTTTCAAATTTCCATTACATAATAAGCGAGATGTAAAATAGTGAAAATATTAAAGGAGGGAGAGCGTATACGTTTAACCGATTTAACTTTAATAGTTACTAGGAGATAAGTTTCTGATTAACTCGAATAAAGGTCTCTTCAGCTCTACACTAGCTTACTTTCTTTATTTTCCTTTAAGTAAAATCGGAGGGAACCCCTCTTCATCTGTCTCTCTCTTTATTGAAGTCAAATTCATTCGTTTATATATGTTGTGCCCCAAATGCAAATCTGGCCCAGTTGTCAATTGGGACAGCCCAAATGTCAATATTTACAGCCAAAATAAAAAACTGGCCTAATCTAACCCTAACCTAACCCTAATATCCGGGCTAAATTAATTTTTAATTTGGCCAGATTGACAACTGGGCCGATTTGCATTTGGGGAACGACATATACATTTGAATTTAATATACAACACATTGATGTGTTATTTGACACGTTAATATACTGTTTAACTCTACTACTAAACTTAACATGTTAATGTGCTATTGAAAATGTTTATAATCTGTGACCCTTAATATGCAAACGTGCTAACACGTTAACGTGTTATGAAGATTTTACAGAAAGGGCTATTTATGTTAATCATCAAGTTTACACAGATTGACTAACATTTAATGAATTATACAAAAATAGATGTAAGTTTCAAATAAAAAAAAGAAGTAAACTAATCTGAAAATTCAGATCTCTAATGTCAATAGTATCGAATGAAGGTGACAGTCATGTGAGTGCACGTGAGAATCAAAATAGTCGAATCAAGCAACCATTCCAACAGCTCATTATGATTAGCATTAAATAATCATTCTAACAGCTTATTATGGTTAGCATTCTAACAACTTTTGATGATTAGTGTTAAATAATCATAATAGTTTTTTATGATTAATGTTAAATAATCATTCTAGCAGCTCTTTATAGTTAGCGATAAATAACTATTCTAAAAACTCCTTATGGTTATGTTAAATAATCATCCTAACGGCTCTTTATTGTTGCTATTCTAACAATCTCTTTCGAATAAGCATTTAGCATTTGGATTAGGATGGTTGAGATATGGTTCATGATTCGTGAGACATTTGATCAAATATTATAGTCATTCATCAACAAACGGCAATGTTTAATTTATAAATATCACTATAATGAGATTTTAAATATATATTTTCAAAATTCTTCGTATCAATGCAAATATCAATATGATTATGAATAATTATTATATAAACTATAAATGACAAGTATAGTCATAAAAAGATAATGTTTTTTTATAACAAAAATGACTTGTCATATGACAAGATGTCATTTATTTTTAAATGACAATGTGCTATCACTGGTACAACCAGGAACTGTTGTAGGAAAGAAAAAACTTGATCAAACGTGGGATGTCATTCATAACGCAATAATAAAAGCAGCCAACCAAACCTTACCAAGGAAAAAAGTACTAAACACAGGTTGTAGTAGGAAAAAATCCAGAACAAAAACGGATCTGAAAAAAAGCATACTGGTTTTGGGCAAGGTTATTAGAAACATCTGCGACAATAAAACTTCTCAATCAAATATTAGCATAATAGGTTCAGCAAACAATACTATTGCGAACATAAATAAAACTCTAGATATAGAAATAGATATGCTACAAACCTAAAATCTAGACGAAGGAGAGCAGGACTTAAGAGGATGGAAAAAAATCTTGGAGAAAAAATGCTTATTAGAAAATACAAGTAGTAGAAACAAGGAAATTCAGGAAAAGATCGAAAAATGGTGTGAGATGATAGTTAACAACCAGGGGAAATGCTGAATAGTCTGTTAAATAAGCCATACAATAAAATCGTACTTAATAAAATAATTATAGAAAATCAAGACCATAGTCGAGAGCTTATTACAGAACCTAAAGAAGTTATGCAGCATACAGAAAAACACTTTCAAACTCAGTACAAAAAAAGAAATGCAAATCCAAATCGCATGTCCCAAGTATGGAAAGAAACGTATAAACCCTTAAGTTTCATACAAAAGAATTGGTATGAGGACCTTCTACAAGAAATATCTGAAAAAGAATGGAACCAAATGCTAAGCAGCTTAAGTTTAAAATCGGCGCCAGGTATGTCGGGAATAAGTTATACTCTGATAAAAAAAGCGGATGGCAAAACACATGCTATTTTTAGGAACTTTGCACTAGCATATATACAAACCGGTTTGATCCCAAATAAGTGGAAAGTGGCTCAACTGTATGCAATTCCCAAAAATGAAGATTGGGGGTACAATCTTAATAATATAAGGCCCATTGCACTTTTGAAAACATTTAGAAAATGTGTCACAAAAATCTTCACAATGCGTCTCTCAAGAATTTTTAAAGAAAATGCAGTGCTAAGGGGATTCAACTTCGCTGGACTTCCGGGTTGCTCAATGGAAGCTCCTATACATATCATAAATTTGATTATAGGAGAAGCATTGGAAAAAGGAAAAGAGCTTTGGATACTCCTGCAAGACATGCAAAAAGCTTTCGACTCGGTGTCATTAGAGATGCTGAAAAAAGCTCTTTTACGGTTAAAACTTCCGTCTACTGCAATTAATTTCATTTTAGAACTTTTTGGTGAACGTCAGCTTAAAATTATTATGCCGCTCGGACTTAGTAATAGCTTTAAAGCCATAGATGGAATAGACCAGAGTGAAGTAGTATCACCCCTGGTCTAGAGGATTTTTTATGATCCGCTTTTGTGTTATGTACAAAATGAAACTAATCTGGGCTATGATCTGAGTTTAGATAAACATGAGGCATATCCTACGAACTATTTAACCTGATGTGCTGCAATTGCTTATGCTGATAATACAATGTGGGTAGCCAGTAACAAGCAACAGCTAGAAGCGATCTTAAAGATTGCGGAGGAGTTCTACAAGATAAATGAATTAAGATTAACCCCAAGAAGTCTAAGTTAATAGCACTTAATACAAGAGAGGAAAAGTCAATCTTCTTATTACAAAACAAAATCGTAGCAGAAGGGAAAGATACCCTAGTGCGATTTCTAGGTGTTTGGTTAAACCAGAGGAAGAATGAGAAGCTTATAAAAGCAAAAGCGAAATGGATTATGCAACAATTTTGTAAAACATTATATCATAAAATATTGACGCTTAGCCAACTCTCATACATCAATAACATGTGTATACTTCCCAAATTGAGCTATATTTTACAAACAACCAATCTTTTATGGAAGAACTTAGACGAAATTCAGCAACCTTTTTTAAGAATGATGAAAAACAAAATAGAATTTACAAGTTCAACAAGTAACTGCCTAGTTACTCACAAAAACCTTGGCAACTGTAAGAAACTTAGTGATGAAGTTTATACAAAGCAAATAACAGGCCTGATATATAGATTAAATAGTACAGGAATCGAAGCAAATTTTGCGAAGAAATGCATAACACAAGGTTGGTTTTTAGTAGCGCTAAGCGAAAGATCTTCTAAAGAGTCGGACATAGTATTTCTAGAGAAATTATAGAAAGGCAATTTGGACTGCTCAATCTGTCTTAAAGCAAAAGAGAGAAATCTCGAAATAACACTTACTGAAGACACTATCACTCTGGAATTTTCTTTGGTCAAGATAAAGAGCTTACTATCACCAAAAAGCTTTTATCGTTCACACAAGCACATAAACAAATTTAGTCTGACGTATATTGGGCAATTAATCAACTTTGAAGGGAAAAATATGATTACTTGGCAACAATTTAAAAAAGTCTTGGGCCTTCCAAGTTAAAGAAAGAAAGCTTATTGGTTCGCAGAGCTAGAAAGAGAGATAATTACAGATACAGATACAAGAGAAATTGTAACAAGTCTTAATTTGCCAGAACCGAATCAGCTAGCCCTGGAAATCAAAAAGACCCTCATCTCAGAGGACCGACGGGTAAAGGACTGGGTCGTATATAATAGTAATATAAGCAAACAAGAATATGGTAAAATAACACAGAAGGGTAAAAAAGAAGTGTTTGTCGAACATTGGTGTGATAGTTTATCTCAAAAGTCATCAAATAGCTGCATTGTCAAATGCGAAGGCTGTCAAATTGGTGAAGAAAGTAGTAAAGGTGTATGTGCAAGTTGGATCAAGAAGGAAGATGTCATAGAGGTGCTTCCAAGGCCATATAGAAAAGGAGATAAACGTAAATTCCCAATAAATTTAGATATGGTTTCTGGTGCAAGGAAAAAGAAAAGAATAAGTAGTATAGGTTCAAAGAACAAATTCTCAGTAATATTAGCATAGTTAATTGTTTGGAAATAAAATTAATTTTGAAGGAGAAGCTAGAGAGTGAAACAGAGTATCTTTTAGTAAATAGTCTTAGGAAAAATTTAGATAGGAAATGCGAGCGTTTCATTTTTTACACAGACGGTTCTTTAGTAGAGAGTTTAAGTAATGTTAATCCCTGTTGCACGATGGGAGCTGGGTGGGTTCAATTAAGCGATACTGATGAAGAAATTTTGGATACAATGTCAATTAAAGCATTTCAATGGCCATCATTAACAAAGGCAGAACTCATAGCAATATGGACCATGCTCTTAACAATTCCAAGCGAAGCGGAGGTTATAGTTTACACAGATAGTCTAGCAGCAATCTGTGCGATGGAATCAGGTTTCTCTCTCGAACCAGCAAGAAGGGCGCTAAAGCGGTCTAATTTTCTTCTGACGGAAAAAATCGTAGATCTAATAAAAACTAAAAACATTACCCTTGAGCTCAATAAGGTGAAAGTGCATAGTAATAACAAATGGAACGACTTGGCTGACAAACTAGCAAAGAAAGGTTGTGAAGTACCAGAAACAATTCAAGTAGAATTAGGAGAAAGTTCAAGATTCCAAAGTGTCTTATTTTGGAAAAATTGGCTAGTAGAGATGTCGCCTCGAGCTTTTATCAAAACACTCAACAACATGTATATAGGTGCTGAGTGGCGTCTTTCACAAAGTCTGTGTAGTGCAGTACAAAACAATAGTTACAATGACAAAAGCTGGTCGATGTTTTGAAAGAAGCTCAAGGAAGTAACCGGTATACGAGGTTCAACAACCAGAAGAAGTAAAAAAGCTTGTTTTATTATCAAGTGCCTTTCAGAAAATCTACCTCTTCTGGACTTATTAAATAGGAGAAGACCTGACTTATACGAATCTTCAAACTGTCTCAGCTGCAATACAGAAACCAAAGAAGTACGACCATTTGGCGGAATGTGAAGGCTACGAAGTTTCATGGTAGAGTATTCAATCGGTAGCAGCAGAATTTGCCTGGAACAACCTGTCAAAGGATGTTCGAAAACGACTGCCCAAGCAGAAACTAATGAATCTAATTTTTGGAAATAATCAAGAGGAGATAATTAGCATACGGAAAGATTGATTAAGAGTTTGTTCTGTCACAAAGCTCAGTTAAGAATCCAGAAGCAGCTTCGCTCTAACAAAATAACGAATCACATTATTGAAGATGTTTTAAACATAACATGGAACAGTCTTTTTGAAATTATTTGGAAAGACCGTTGCCAGACAGTAAATGAATGGGAGGAAGAAAGTGGCATTGTACGAAAAGAAAAATGGAGGAAAAAGACTAGACAGAAAGGGGAAAAAAAGAAGAATGAAGAAAGCAAAATTTTGGAAGGCCAGAAGGAATATAAAGAGAAGTGGAAAGAAAAGGTTTCAGAAAGACTCAAAATAATGGGAAGTTTGGTAGAAGAAGAGATATTAGGCTTCATCGAGAGGAGTAAAAAGCCCTTTTGGTATGGCTACTGATGGGTCACCACCGAAACCTGTATCGTTAGAGAAACAGTGCGACAGAGTATACTTAGGTCCTTTATAGGAAACCGAGTAGTGTTAGGCTTATATAAGAAAGAACTGAATATCTTGTAAATTTACTTTAGCATAGTATTCTTCTGTTCACTTGCAAGTATCTAGCAGACTCGTCAAAGAATAAAAAAAAAAATAATTAAATAAAAAAGTTACAAAATGTTTAATTATTAAAAAAGTTATTAAAATATAATATAGTTTATACAAACATTCTAATCATTATTAATAAAAAAATTAAATATATTATTAGTAATTATATAAAAATAATTATGTAACAAATATATTTACTGCCTAATAAATATATATAATTTTAATCATAAAAGGTTAATTATTAAAAATAAGTTATTAAAATATAATTTAATAAAGTTTTTTTTTAACCCTAGTCACTTTTGCACTAGGGGTGCCTGATGGCGCTCTTTTATTAAGGTCATATAATTTTTCAATTACATTTCTATTTATGATACATTTTTTGTAACTAGTCATACTACCTAATTCTGTACTCAGTTACCCGGATATCCCTCATTTTGGTTACCCAGTCCATCGGTGGTGTCTTCAGTTTTCCAACTTTTTCCAGAACCTTGGGTCATCTGTACTGACCAGAGCGCAGCGAGAACAGGAACATCTTAGTACTTCCTTTCTTTAGTCTTCCGAAGTTTCAGCTTCCAACTTCAGCCAGAACCTCTAGTCGTTCGTACCGACCTGGGCAAGGGCATGGGGTTCTTAGTACTTTTCTTTCTTCGACCTTCCAAAGTTTTTGTTCACCTTCCGTTTCGGATTAGGGCTAGGCCCATCCTGAGTTCATCTGAGATCCTTTTTCCTTTATCGGGTTAGTGCAACTTTGTCACTTTTATCATGTTACCATTCAACCAGAATCCCACTGGAAGTATACTATTTACTCAACCGGAATTCCACCAGAAGTGTCCATTATTTTCAAATTTTGGCAGCACAAATACACTTATATAGTTAAATTAACCAACCACGGTCCTAGCATCCTAGTTCAGCCCATCCTTTTCGTGATCGCATATAATTTTTTATATCTGCTAGTAGGGTTGAACCGGTGACCTTACATTGGCAACCTGGGAGCGTAATCACTTACGCTAACGGCCTGCAGGTCCAATTTAATAAAGTTTATACTAACCGTCTAATAATTATTAGCAAAAAAATATATATATATTTATTAGTAATTAAATAAAAAAATTATACAGTATAATGGATAATAAAGCTTATACTTGCATACTAATAATTAAATATAATTAAATCATAAAAAGTTAATTATTAAAAACTAGGTATTAAAATATAACTTAATAAAGTTTATACTAACATACTAATAATTATTAGCAAAAAAATTTAAATGTTTTTATTAGTAATTAAATAAATATAGTATAAAATAATTAATTATTAATAAAAATAAGTTAAAATAAAATTTATTAACGTTTATACTAATGGTCTAAAATAAACAAATATTAATAATAAATAATTTAAAATTAAATAATTTATAAATATAATTAAAGTTTATACTTACAAACTAATAAATATATATAATTAAATTATAAAAATTAATTAAATTAAAAAACAGAATATATAAAGTTAATTTTAAAAAATTAATTAAATTAGATAACCAAAATTTATAAAAATATAAATTTTATAAATAAATATGTTATACTGGCTGCCATATGTTTTGCATTACCTGATAAAAAATTTTCAAATTCATACATCACCCCCAAAGTTGAGCTATTTCGTAATGAATTTTTTTTATTTAAATTATTAATATCAAGAGTGATCATCACTGAAATTATATTGCAGTTGAATCACATGATTTTGCACTACCTCTTGATTTGTCTTTAAATCCCGATGCAAAACATTTGATCGTTCTAATAAAAATTAAATAGTAATTTTAACTTTGAGCGAAGATATAATTAGTAGTAACCAAAAAAAGTTTATTTTAAGGGCATAGGATTATTCTCTAGGATTTTGTTATTCTAAAATATCCTTGAGCGTCAAATTTGGTTGAGTTCTCATCGAGATATGCACATTTTTAGACAAAAATAAAATTACAATATCATTTTTAATAGTAATTTACTATTAAAAATGATATTGTAATTTTATTTTTGCCTAAAAATGTGCATATCTCGATGAGAACTCAACCAAATTTGACGCTCAAGGATATTTTAGAATAACAAAATCCTAGAGAATAATCCTATGCTCTTAAAATAAACTTTTCTTGGTTACTACTAATTATATCTTCGCTCAAAGTTAAAATTACTATTTAATTTTTATTAGGACAATCATATGTTTTGCATCGGGATTTACAGACAAATCACGAGGTAGTGCAGAATCATGTGATTCAATTGCGTTATTATTTCAGTGATGATCACTCTTGATATTGATAATTTAAATAAAAAAAAAATTCATTACGAAATAGCTCAACTTTGGGGTGATGTATGAATTTGAAAAATTTTTATCAGGTGATGCAAAACATATGGCAGCCAGTGTAAAGTTTATTCTTACACACTAAGAATATTTTTGTAAAAATAAAGATTTTAAATTTACAAAGCTATAAGTTCGCATAAAATATAATAAAAATCAATACCTACTTTCTAAATTTAAAAAAAAATAAAAATATAAAATTAACAAAATTTATAAAATAAAAATTTATTCCAAGTTGCCTCTAAGGCCACACAAAGTTATTTTTATTTTGCATTACATGAAATCAAGTTCGGTCAATTTTTTTTTTTTAATATTAATATCGCCAAAGAAAAATTAAACTTGGGATTAAATTTTAGTTGTTGCTAACATATTTTTAATTAGTAAATTATAAATTTAAAAGCTGAAGTCTGGTTTTCCCTTGGAATCCTATCGAATGATTCTGAAAAATTATAGGTAACACCAGATCAGATGTAACTCACGTGACCTGATAAACTATATGTATTGTTATCCTATATCCACTTCTTCAAAGATAGTAGGTAACTAGAGTGATCTTAGATAGTGAACATTTGTGTAACTTCGAAATTTGTTACTGTGGTATATCTAAGTCAGTATGGCGTTTTTAAGAAAACTTAACAATTTGCAATTACGAAAGAGGCTACAATTAAAAGTATATGAGGATACTAATAACTGTTTGATTTGTGTAGTTAATAGTTATTTTTATTATTGAAAGAGTATGAAGACTCAATGTTGAACTTGGGGTCCACACCGGCCGCTTTTATACTTTTTGATTTTTTACAAATGTAACGGTCAATATCTTTTATATGTGTAATATATACTACAACTACTATTAATAAAATATATAGTATAAATATAATAAATGTAATATAAGTAATAAATGATATAAATATGATATATGAGATATCTAGAATATAAGCTATAAAAACTACATCTTTTAGATCTGTCAGATCTAATGTTTTTGCCCACAGCAATCATTTAGCCAATCAGATTGCTGATCAAAGACTAAATCTTTGATAATTCCTATCTTGGCAACCAGAGGTCGTACAGAGATGTACTATAGCTCATTCGAACCATCTTGGTGAGCTGAGTCGAATGGTAGTGGTTTCGTCAAATTCTGATCACTGGTTCGAGAGTTATGCTTGTTTTTGTGTTTTTTTTTAGGTCAACAGGGGTCCATATTATTTCGCCGACAATTACTTCACCGACATAACATTTCACCGGCAGTTTGTTTCACAGAGCTCATTTTACTGACAAGTTTTTTTGTAAAAAGCACACTAACTTTAACCCTAATTCTACCCTGACCCTACCTTATCCTAATGACAATGACCAGAATTACTTTGTCGATGAAATGAGCTTTGGCAAAATAAACTGTCAGCAAAATGAACTTGTCGGTAAATAATTGTTGGTGAAATGTTATGTTGGTGAAGTGATTGTCGGTGAAATAATTGCCACCCGGTCAACAGTATACATTATTGGGCAAAAGTTGGGTAATTTAGCAAATAAGCATGTGCCGCTTTGCGGTATGTGTAGCCAATCATTTGTCAAATTACAGTAATTGACAATTTGCCTAATAATGGTGTTATTCAGCAATTTATGATCATGATTGGTAGAAAGTCGCTCACTGAGTTTTAATTTAATAAACATTATTATACTATAACACATGAAAAAATAAGAAGAAAATTTTTCATGATCATATGAGTTTGTCAGATAAAGTTCTGTAATTCGTCAATGACAAAACTTATAGTTTCATCAATTTATCACGGCAAAAATGGTCTATCAGATATTTATACACTGGATAAAATAGATGAAAAAATAAAACTTCAAAAATGGAATAATTTGTATAATTGAAACTTGAAAATAAAAAAAAACAGGAATTTTGAAAAATTTGGAGCAGCAAAATGAAAAATCAAATTTGTGTAGTCTAAATAACAAATTTCAATAGACACTTACTGATAAAAATAAGCATAATACTTATAAAAGTCATAAGCTCTTTTTTCCAACTTCCTATGTTCTATGAATTCATATTCATTGGGAATGATAGTGGTTTTTTGGTCTTTGATTAAGTTGGCTAGTAAGGCATTAATTAAATAAACACTTAAAGTAATAACAACCAAAACAGTAATAACTTTCATTATAATTGTTTAGCAAGTTGAATAGAATTTAAATTTTCAAATGCATGCAGTTTTATGGATTAATTTCGCTATTTTGGATTTCACAAATGGAGTACAATCATCCATAAAATAGGCCAGGTGTAGAGCTTTAGATTCATATTCGCTATTCGAATAATATTCATATTTGGTGAATATTCGATTAAAATTTTTAAATAATTATTCAATGAATAATATGAATATTCGAATAATTGTCTTATTCGAATTATTCGAGTTATATAATTATTCAAATAATTTATTCTTTTTCGAATAATTCATTATATTCGAATAATAATTCCTATTCGAATAATTTATGATATTCGAATAATATTCAATATAATCATTAAAAATGTAATTTTTTTCTATACTAGTTTGTAACCTGTGCTTTTTGCACATATATTTAATATATATTTTAGATGAATACATAGTATATATTTATTTAGTTTCATATGATATCAACATTAACCAACTTTTAAAATTTATTATTAAAATAATTAATTAATAATACTTCCAATCGTCCTATCATCCCATTTATTACTAATCTCTCTATACATTATTGCCATATATGAGGGGTCATCTAAAGCGGAGCAGAGTCACATGACATATGACCAATCAAATTATAGAAATTTGATGATCTTTAGCGAAGCAGAAAGCGAAAAATCTGAAAAATACAAAAAACAGTAGTCTTAACCTATTTTGGTGGATTAATTAAAAATGTTGGGAAGGCAATTTGCTTATATATACACGTCACTCTAGTTATACCGACAGCTGGATTAACCGACAGCTGGTTATATCGACACTTTTTTCAAAAAAAAATCTATAATGTTAAAAATTTATTGGTTATACCGACAATCATAAGAGATATTGATTATAACGACATACCGACAATTTTAATATTAAAAAATTATTTAAGATAATTTTTATCGCTGGATATAGTGACAATTTTTATAAACCGACTGTCGTTATAGGTGTACCAATCAAATTAATTTTTTAAATTTGCTTTATACTAAGCTTAGCATGAAACAACAAGCATAAAATAAATTCATTTCATCATTTTATGCAAATATATGATGAATTTATTTTATGCTAAACATAAAACAAATTCATTTTGTGCTAAAATAAATTCATTTTGCTAAGTTTATTATTTTTAGTATAAGCTTGGCGAAAACAAAAAAATTTATCTCTGCCTAAGCCGACATATCTACGCAATATCAATATAATGTCGGTATAGATAGAGATGCTTATTAAACTGACATCTGGATATATCGACAATTTTTCCATTGCTAGAGAATGTCGATATAACCAGAGTGACGTGTAATACCTAAAACCTACCTAAATTTAATCTATTTTGACCCTAACCCTAAAGTTAATTTCCTAAAATATATATTATAAGAACCTACTCCACTTTAGACGTTCTCTATATATGGGCCCTCAAAAGTAAAAACCAGACAATTTGATAATTTTTTGAAAATTAACCTGTTTGATTGATCATGTGCAAAATTTAAAGACCAAACTTTTTTACTTAATAATGAAAGTTTAATTACTTAATAAATTTTTGTGAGACAATAGTTAAAAGCTTTTAATGCTATAATTTAAAAATAGATTTACTAAGATTTTAAAAGCAATCTACAAGTTTAAAAATGTAATAATCCTGTTTAAACAGGTTTGTTAATCATGAATATGCTATTTTTAGATTGTTTTGATTTTGTATAACAAAATAGTTTTTGCTGATTTTCTCAAAACCCGTGATCTGCCAAATTGTCTGGTTTCTACTTTTAAAGGCCCATATAGATCAATAAGCTTATCAAAAATCATTATTAAATTAATTAATTGAAACCAATTAATAATAAAATAATAAAGAGTCTTTTAGACTAAACCAAAAATAAAAGCAATATGCACAACATTCGATTTGACTTAATAGTAAGAAGTAGAATTAGTAAAATTGGAATTAACGTTATTATATAAGTACTAGTTATTATTATATATATAAATTATAAGATATTGAATATGTATACTAGGCAAAATAAATATATTTACTTGAATATATATTTATTCAAATAATTATAATTATTCGAATAAATTTATTTATTCGAATATTATTATTTATTCGAATAAATATTATTATTCGAATAATTATATGGTGCAGATCATGAGAAGCCATCAACTTTTAACTATAAAATTTTTAAACTTTTATAACTTTTTTAAAATAAAACAAACTAAAAAAAGTTTTTGTAAATTTAATAGCTTTTTAATTAAACTATCAAATCCACAAAAAAATCTTTAGTATCTTTTATTTTAAGAAGTTTATATTAATTTAAAATTATATATAATTTAAAATTTGGCATTTATATATAAAAAATATATCAAAATTTAAATTTATAAACAAAATCTAAAAATTTAATAATAAAATTTAAATTTATATTAAATTTTTCTGCATTTTTATTGGTCAATCATGTTATACTATAGCTAAAAAATTAGCGCCTATATATAAAATTTGTTGGCTTTAGATAATCTCCACCATAGTTATTCGAATTTTTCAGTAAATTTAGTCATTCAGCGAATGTTCAAATAGCTATATGCTGATCCTAATTATTCGAATATTATTTGAATAAAGAATCTGTAAGCTCTAGCCAAGTGTCCCGGTGATTCGGAGGGGGGTTTTTTTTTGCAAAAAAATTTTTTATTAAAAAAAAATAAGAAAAAAATTTAGAAATAATAATAATAATAATAAAGTAAAAAATACATTGATAATTTTTGTATTCACCGCGTAGAAATATCTGCATTTGTTTTTTACAAAGACAGTAATTTGGTTGGGCGTTTTGTCTAACCCAAATTCTAACAGAAGATAATTACACGATTTTTTTTAAAAAAAATCCATATTTATACTTTTTTCATGCTCTGCATAGTGGGCAGTACAGATTATTTTGTAAAATTTTTAACATAACAAACTTGCTTCTTATTGTAATTCTTCTGTAACACCAACACAAAGAACCTTAAGATCAGGATTTTGAGTTAATTTAGACATTTATTATAACAAATTTCATGAGTCACAAAGTCATATTCTTGCGAATCAACAAAGTATTAAAGAAAAAAAATGTAATACAGAATTATCTATAAATATAAATGAAAAGATTAATGCAAATATCAATGTGATTATTAATAATTTATAGTTATTGTATGAATTATATAAATAACAGTTATACATAGGTTCATATTCCATGCCGAAGGCATGGGACTTAAAAATGAACTCGTGTGCGTAATGGGTTATTCAACATATCTGTCTGTCCACTTAAAGCCATCTGATTGGTCGAATTTGGGTACCGTGATCAGGATCGTCATCAAGTGATCTATGCAAACTAACTATATCTATCTTCTATATATTATTAAAATTCAATTCTGACTAGTCAATTCGGTACTTATATAACCAATCGTATACGTAACCAAGTTCAGAAGTGATAAACATATTGTATTCTTGCTCATTTCAACAAAGTTCATTTACCATAGATAGACAAGAATTGTTAATTAAACTATTAATAAAAAATAACATGTATATAAATTGTAGGTAATATAAAAGATTTATATATTCTAATACACATATATAAAACAAGTGCTAAAGTTTAATCAAAAACACAACTAATGATGCGTACAATTTAATTTCAATTATTGTGATCCGGTTCATTATTCATGAATGCTGACTTAAATTATTAAAAAATAATATCTATTTGCTATAAATATAAGGTTTCGAACTTTCGATTTTACCACTTATTATTTACCAGATTAGGCTCTATAATATCATATACGATACATAATCACAATTAATAATATCACAAATTTTTCACGAGTTGAATAAGTATAGTAAGGTAGCTACATCACTATATCATGCAAAATCAGAAACGTAAACTATGAATAATAATATACATCATCTATAGTATTAAAATTTTATTTATCTTTACTTTTAACCAATTTTGTTGGCTAATTTTAGATTATGCAATCTTTGTTGATCTTAGTGGTCATACACTAGAGTACAATAACTGGTTAACTATTAGACTATCCAGATATCTGAATTATAAAACTGATAAACAGATAAATTATTGAGGTATCCAGTTAACTTAAGATATAATATAGGATAATATAGGGTAAAATACAATTATAATAAAAATTTTAATTTGCGTATTATTTATATACTAGCATCACTCATGTAAAACTTGTCTACATCATAAATTTAATATATTTTAAATAAAAACATGATTTTAATATTTTGTTTGTTTATTATATTTATTTAATAGGTGATATAAATTAATTACACTTTAAAATTATACCGGTTTTCAGTTTTTTTAATTATAATATATAGTTATTGGATGCATAGCAGACAATAACTAGAGTTATTTGATAGTGATTACAATTATATCATGATCTGCGTGATCATAATATCATTGTTGTACCTACAAATAACAGGAAGTATCTGACGTCGAATTTGATCATAAGATGGCTGGGCCCCGCGGGCCCAGCTATCTCATAATTAAATTTGACACTAGATATGTCAGTTATTGGCGTGAGACATTCAATAACCGATAACCTATGGCGGCCGGGATCCTCGCTACAAAAATTAAGCTCAAACTAAAGATGTAAACATAGATAGTGTTTTGGGTGAAATCTATTTTCAAAAGCTGAAAGGCGAAACCAAAATGCTCCCAAGGGCAAAATAAATCTAAAATTTCTGAAATTTCTGAAATGGCTAAAACTTTCGAAACCTGGCGAAACCTCCCAAACCTAGCGAAACTGAAGTGGCGAAATCTCTGAAACTTTTTCAATTTTTTTTTACTTTTTTGAAATTCTATTGTTCTATTGTTTTTTTTTGTGTACAGAATTATCCCTTAAACAGTTTTGCAGACAAATTTGCCTGCAATTTCCAAATTTAGATGTAGATCGGTTTATATTTTTTTACAAAATTAACCAATCGTTTTCCTGTCCTAGATAGATATTGATTAACAATCAATTAACATCCTTGAATAATAATTACGCCCTATATATTTCAAAAAACATGATACTAACCATCTAAAAGAATTTCTTAATTTTTTCTCATGTATGATAATTTAATAAACAATTGAGTTTTTTTCATTTTTCTTTGTTCACAATGGAAACTCCAAATATTTAATGAGCAGGATAATGACGATATGTATATTGTAGAGCTATCACGTAGTATTCATGAAAATTATAAGCAAAATGAATCAAAATAATAATGAAAACGATAATATTTAGGGTAGAAATATTCAAGAAATTCAAGTTGAAAGATTGAGAGAACATAGTAATAAATACCGCTCAAAAAAAAAAAATTCGACATAGGTCAAGTAAACAAAAAAAAAGAATTCTTATTGTGGGTTGGGATAATTGAAAAAATATGATCTTACAATTGTACAATGATACGGTAAATCGGTAAATAAATACTGAAATATGCAAATCTTGCTTTTTATTTTAGCTAAAAATCATACAGACTATATTTCTATTTTTGGGTTCAGTAACTACTGTATATCCAGTAAAGAATCTCCAATAACTTGTCACGTAATTATTCTGAAGTTTGTAACCCCTTCCGGAAGTTAACATTCTTCTTTTCAAATTCTAAAAATACTACGCATTCCATATATTAACGTGAATCTTTTCAAGCCCAATTAATAACAATGTATCAAATTGTTAATAACAAAATATCAAGTAGTTAAATACAATATTTATATCTTACTCTTACTTTTTTCTTGTAAAAAAAAAACATAAAATTTTATGAATATTTAGTTTATTTTTTTTATTACTCAATTGAAAAGTCAAAATTTACTTCAGAATTGTAAAATTAAACAATCAAAAATTAATTTTTATGTTGAATTTTACATTTCCTACTAAGATTTCTTATGGTTATAATCAAGACGCACTGAGAAAATTAAAGACAGATGGCAAATTTTAAAAAAAATTAGAAATTATCAAAAATCGTTGATTTGCAGATGTATCTATATTATGTAATTTCTATGTAACAACACGAAGTAGAATTCAAGCTGTCAATAGCATTGATCAGTTAGTTACAATAAATATTTGAATGTATAAAGTTTAAATTTTATAAAAGTTTATATATAGTACTACAATAGGAAAAATTGCAGGCAAATTTGCCTGCAATTGCTTACCGTTTAAAGAATAATTTCATAATTTAATTTGTAATTACTATATTTGGTTTTCTTTATCTTTTAATACAGTGCATAGGCAAATTTGCTTGCAAAAACATAGTAATGTATGAAGTATAAACAGTATGAAGAAATCCTTTAACTCAATTTATTTCAACATTAAAAAACCAAATTATGAGATATGTCTTTAAAAAAATTTTATATAAGAAAATTTAGGCTGCACAAAGTTAATTTTTCATTTTGCATAACCCGCTGACTCAATTTTTTCAAAAAAATTTTTTAAAATTCTTATTGTGACAATTATTCTATTTTTGGCAATTTTTCTCCAGTATCACCTGTTGATGACAGAATTATCCGATAGGTTCAATAAAAAAAAATTTAAAATTTTCTAATTCATGTTATGCAAACTGAAATATTAACTTTGTATTACCTTAGATGTGAACATGAATGAATTTAGACCATGCAAAGTTAATTTTTTTTTAAAAAAAAACCTGATCCGCTGACCGGAATTTTGAAACCCAGGTTATGCAAAATGAAAAATTAATTTTGCGTGGCCTTATAAGAAAACTTATTGTAGGATCTATCAATAAATCTTTCTGATTAGATAACTATACAATATTGTCATCCTGCGCATTATCCATCACATGATACGTGGCATAATTCAGGCCAATACTATAATTTTGGCTGGAATTTACAGATTCCAGTAAACAATCTCGCGAATCACGTGCAGATCATGCACGTAACCCGCATCCTGCGTGTGATTTTTGGAAAACTGCAAATTGCCCATCACTAAATAAATATTAAATAAGTTTATTAGCATTATTTTGATTTGCAAAAATTATTTTACAAATAAAGAAAATGATAATTTATCATTATTGCTATTCACATGTTACTGATATATAATATTTCAATAAGTGAATATTTTGTGGGGATCTGTTCACACCATCCCCTGAATTGAACTCATACTCCATTTCATTATGCTCTAGGTATTTTTCCAATAAAATTTCTAATATTAGATTTCAGAACTTTTGCCAAGTTTCGTTTCGCCAATTTTTAGACATTTCGCCAGGCTTAGGACATTTTGCCAGGTTTCGGACATTTTGCCAGTTTTGCTAGTTTCAGAATTATCAGATTTGAGGTCTTTGGGGCGAAACATATTTTGCCCTATTTCAAAAATTTCACCTGGTCGAAATATATAATTTCGCCCAAAACACTAAACATAGATTAAAATTTTTTTATATAAATTTTTTTTACACTCAACTTTTTTCTCTTTTACTTTTAAAAAGCAAAAAAAAAATAAAATAAAATAAAACTAGATATCAAAAATTTATAAACTAAATTGTAAGCCAACAAGTGACTAAATAAATAAAATTATTAATAGTACAATTCCTACAAATACTCAAAAAGCAACAGCGAAGCAGGTTAGAATTTAAATCTCAGTAGCCTAAAGTTGATTACAATTATGATGTTATATCTATTATGAACGAGGATTAATTATATAAATGAACATAATAAATTTTCAAGCAATTCTCAAGACAAGTAACAATAAGCAATAATAGAAAAAAGCTTTATTAAATATATAATTTCAACAGTATCAAGTCTCTATAAAAGGTTCTTCAAAAATAAATCTTATATCGTATTTGACACTATCATGTTCCAAGCTATTGGAATAAAAAACTGACTACTGCATTCAGAATTATCGTGTTTAATATTTATTAAATTCTTATCATTATAATATAAATTTTAAGTAAAGACTACAAAATAAAAGCATTAGTTATACACTGTAATTAAAATATAATAACAACAATAATAGAAAAAATAAATAACAATTAACTAAAATACTTAGCTTGCAAATAAAGCTTATTTGATTATAAAATTTTAAATATGATGAATTAGAATAATTTATCCAGTTAAAAAAAACTATAAGAACTAATTTAAGTACACTATATACCAAATAACACGAGCTATTTGATAGTCCTGATCATAGTAGAGTATCGAATAATAATAATTATTATATTATATATATGAATTTAGTAAGTACTTACTTTATGTTTTTATTACATACTTTACACAGTACAGAATACTATTATTGTTCCACATATTTCTGAATTTATGTAAATTCTGAATTGACATGTGTTCTTTCTGATTTTCATTTTACAGATCGTGTAATAAATTACTGATAATATTTACTTATTGTTCTACATTATTTCTAAATTGATATGTGTTCTTCTCGATTTTCATCTTGTATGCAGATCATGTAATAAATTACTGATAATAATTACTTATTGTTATACAGCATTTCTGAATTGACATATGTTCTTTTTCAATTTTCATCTTGTATGCAAATCATGTAATAAATTACTGATAATAAACTTATTGTTTCACATCATTTCTGAATTTAATTCTGAATGAACATGCGTTCTTTCTCGATTTTCATTGATTGTGAAATGCACAGCAATATAATAAATTACTGATAATAATTACTTATTTGATTTTTTCATTAATATATATGAAGATGATTCTTTTATTGTTTCATCATTATTTTTTTGTATTGGCATAACAGAAGAACTTCTCATGCCGAAACAAAATAGGAATAACTTGGTAATACAAGTTTTTTATGTCGAAAAAGATAAATTTATGTTTGTTTAAAAAAAATTTAGTAATTATCTTCTAGACATAACACCCACTAGATTCCTGCTGTTGCCGAAAAACAAATATGGATATGTTCTATGCAGGGAATGTAAAAATTGTTAATTACATTGTTAAATATATATGAATATTAGAACTATTCTTTTAATGTATGAAAAGTTAACATTTAATATTTAGACGAGCATATAGTGATTCATGTTTCTTCGTTTTTGTTTATTTAATTATTTTATTTTTCTAATTTTTTTACTTTATTTTTTTTTTGTATTCAGCGATCTTGCCTTTTTTTATTAATGAACTACGCAGTCTCCGCTGCCTTGTATGAATACAAAATGTGCTACAAACGTTCTAGTGTAAAAAAGACTCTACAAGCGACAACTAAGTTACCTGCCCAAAGTGATCCGCCATACCAAACCTTCGTCTCAATCCGGTCTCAGAATCTAGCTTCTGAGTTATTTTCTGTCAATCACCAACTGGTGTTGGATGCTATATCAAGATCACCTTTCTTTTCTTAAAATTTTAGCTTCTTCACAACGAGCACATAAAGAAAAAATATAGGGGAAGATAAAAACAAAGACAAAAAGCAAACAACAAAATATAAGGGGGAGAAAAAAGAGGAAAAAAGGAAAAACAAAAAAAAAAACAAAAAAAAACAAAAAAAACAAAACAGAAAAAGAAAAAAGAAAAACAAAACAAAACAAATCTAGATAGGTATAGTTAGAGTCTATACTATACTCATAAAAATTATACAGTATGGTTTAAATGATCTCAGTACTATATTACAAAAAGAATGTAACTATGTAACCCAACATCTTCTAAGAGCTGAGATCCACCAATCCTAATTTTAATTTAATTCCGTCTATTAGACATAAGCCATTCATCGACACCACATGGTCGTTTGGTAGCATTCTGAGCACGTGACTTCTTATGACTTTGTGCACTATCATTTCCATTCTTGAATGTAAACAATGTTGATCTTCTGGAGGGAGTATGCCGAAATCATCACTTTTTGGAAAAATTACAGAAAAAACCAAGTAGCGGGCAGAAAGGAACCAACGTAAAGAGAGTGTAGTAGTTTGCATTATATAGAATAGTAAAGTTGACCAAGTTTCTGCTTCTACTCTGCCACAGCTCCACAGATACTTGACAAACTCTTCTGGTTTTCACCAACTACTTTTTTTATAGTTCAGCAGTCTTCTATCAGGGAGTCTTGAACCCAAAGGGAACCTCTATTTCAGCTCTATTTCAATTATTCCGTACAGTCCAAGGACTCATCAAGCTCTAAACTCCTTATTCCAGTTGCTACAGGCGAAGTTTTGTGTAAAGTAAATGTTACTAACTATAAGTGTTGTTGCAGGTCCGTTCGGTGGTTGTTGGTTCGAGGGATCGTCAGAAAGAGTCACACAATAAATACTGATTTTTTTACTTTATTATTATAGAGTTACTTTATTTGATTTATGCATTAATACTGTATACCGTATTTACACGAAATAACGCACATGGGTGTTATTTCGAAAATTGCATTTTCTTAAAATAGCATGCTGGTTTCGAAATAGTGCCCATGTGCATCCTAATATAATGCACACTCCAAATGCTGAATTAATAATCTGCTAAAATAACGAATTCAAATAACAAGCAGAAATAAGAATTTTTTTTAGTCAAAAAATCTGACTTAGATCGGAAAAGCTATGTATAAAATTAAAAAATACAGGTTTTTTATGCATCATACATATATAATGCATATTTTTTTCAAAATTAAACCTTTACCCCAAAATAACGCCTATGTGCGTACTTGAAATAACACGCATCCTCTTGAAATAATGCCCAGGTGTGCGTTATTTCATGTAAATACAGTATATAAATCAACAATAATATAAATATCTTAACCGGATATAACCGTTATCCTTTTATTTGAATAGGATATAAAACCGGTTATTAAATTTTGTTAAAGGTTACAACCTTTCGGATAAAAAGTTATCTGGGTACGAGTCAAAGATGGCACCGAAACCTTTTTTAGCGATTGTGAAAGTTTTGGGTTTTAGATTATAGCTTCCGAAACCTTATTCGAAACTTGAAACCTAAACCAAAACCCAAAACCTCAACGAAAAACAAAACCTCAACTGAAATCTGAAACTGCCAAAACATCAATAATTTATTTGTCCAAAGTTGGCACCAACGTTTCGGACTTCGGATTATAACTTCCAAAACCTTATCCAAAACTCGAAACCTCTCCGAAACCTCATTCAAAACCTGAAACCTCACCTGAGCACCAAAAACTACCCAAACCTCTATATACATTTGTTGCATTAATGTATTATATATCTCTTTCAAATGTATGCTATGTATAGGGTTCCGAAGTTCAGTTCAGTTCAATAGAGGTTCAGGTTCAGGTTCAATGAACCTGAACCTGAACCTGAACCTGATCTAAAAGTTCAATACTGAACTGAACCTGAACTTAAAATTATTGAACATGAACCTGAACCTGAACTTAAAAAAAGTTCAGTTCAGGTTCAGTTCAAGGTTCATGAACATGTTCAGGTTCATAATATATGCACATGTTTACCTAAATCACAAAGTTAGGATCAATTAGTAAAATTTAGAAAATCATAGAAATTTGTATAATTTTATTAATAAAATTATACAAATTTCTATGATTCTCTAAATTTTACTAATTGATCATAACTTCTTGCTCTAAGTAAACTTGTTAAGCACCAAAAAATACATCAAATCGGCATATTTTATTTTACTTTTCTTAAAATTTGAAGAAAAGATGCTTAATTTTGGAAATTTTCATCAAAAATTCAAAATTAAGCATCTTTGACGCAAATTTTAAGGAAAATAAAATAAAATATACCGATATGATGTATTTTTTAGTGCTAAACAAGTTTACTTATATCAAGAAGTTATGATCAATTAGTAAAATTTAGAGAATCATAGAAATTTGTATAATTTTATTAATAAAATTATACAAATTTCTATGATTCTCTAAATTTTACTAATTGATCATAACTTCTTGATCTAAGTAAACTTGTTTAGCACCAAAAAATACATCATATCGGTATATTTTATTTTATTTTCCTTAAAATTTGCGTCAAAGATGCTTAATTTTGAATTTTTGATGAAAATTTCCAAAATTAAGCATCTTTTCTTCAAATTTTAAGAAAAGTAAAATAAAATATGCCGATTTGATGTATTTTTTGGTGCTTAACAAGTTTACTTAGTGCAAGAAGTTATGATCAATTAGTAAAATTTAGAGAATCATAGAAATTTGTATAATTTTATTAATAAAATTATACAAATTTCTATGATTCTCTAAATTTTACTAATTGATCATAACTTCTTGATCTAAGTAAACTTGTTTAGCACCAAAAAATACATCATATCGGTATATTTTATTTTATTTTCCTTAAAATTTGCGTTAAAGATGCTTAATTTTGAATTTTTGATGAAAATTTTCAAAATTAAGCATCTTTTCTTCAAATTTTAAGAAAAGTAAAATAAAATATGCCGATTTGATGTATTTTTTGGTGCTTAACAAGTTTACTTAGTGCAAGAAGTTATGATCAATTAGTAAAATTTAGAGAATCATAGAAATTTGTATAATTTTATTAATAAAATTATACAAAATACCATGATTCTCTAAATTTTACTAACTGATTTATACTTCTCACTCTAAGTAAATTTGTTCAGTATCAATAAATACGTATATTTTTATTTAGATTAAACTAGTTTGCAAAATTTGGACTAGCCCGACCAGACTTGTATAAAGATTTAATAATAAAATTTAGAATTTGAGTCTGGTTTGGACCAGACCAAACCCGGACCCAAACCTAGAATTACTAGTTCTTATGAACACCAGACTGAACCTGAACATGTTCATGAACTTATGAACTGAACCTGAACTGAACCTGAACCTGCACTAAAAGTTCAATACTGAACCTGAACCTGAACCTGCTCTAAAAGTTCAATACTAAACCTGAACATGTTTTAAAAAATGTTCAGGTTCAGGTTCAATACTGAACCTGAACCTGAACCTGAACTTGACCTAAGTTCAGTTCAGTTCAGGTTTATAGGAACACTAGCTATGTATCTCTTCAACATACATTAATCGCATTGATGTTGTTATATATCTCCTTAAAGAATACAATAAAATTTGAATATCCAGCGCTATTTGGGCTGGAATGCATCCAACAATTTATTGCATAAGTGCAGTCCTTTTTGTTGTTATGATTCACAAGTATAATATGAAAGATATAATTCCGGAGTTTATGTTCTGAAATCAAGGTTGCTTTTGAAGCATCAGTTTTTTTTACTTACTACAATATCAAGTAATAATAAGTAATTAGTACGTCCATATCTACTATTGATAGAATTGATAGAATTGATAAGTTACCACAGAATTAAATGAATTGTTGGTATCAAAAGGCATCAAATACTTATCGATTCATCATTGGAAATTTTTATCTATAGTCCTAGAATTTTGAAATCAGTTGTAATAACAGTATGATATTAAAAATAAAGTTGACCAGCTTTAAAAAACCCCAACAAACTGAGGCAGTGAAAAAATAGCCAAAAACATAATTAAAAAAGACATATATAATGTTATAATTTATTCAAAAATAATTTTACATTTCGGGTTCATTAAAAATAAGTCAACTTTATAATAAATTTTAAAAGCTTCAATATTATATTTTGAGTTTCGGATTATAGGCTGGAGTTTCGGATTATAGTTTCGGGCTTCGGATTTTGGAGTTTCGAATTTTTTTAAAAAAATCTGAAACTAGTTTCGGATTAGAACTTCCGAAACTAGTTTCGGGTAGGTTTCGTTTCGACGCCATCTCTGGTACGAACACTAATATATATTACACCTGATTAGGTTATCTATATAAATTCCTTTATCCTAAAATCTGTACCATACTGGTACCATACTAAAATACAAAATTCTAAAATATACCCAAACTATACAATTCTGGTCATCCGTACCATACTGCTGTACTGATCTGTTATAATTTTCTATAAGTATGGGAAAATTACATTATTGCACGGGTCTTATGTGACAACCCTTGCTTTTTTCATTTACTTATTGGCACGGTATTGTTACGAGAGACACCATGCAATAAGCTAGTTATTATATGGACTAGCAGTTAGGCGCGTCCAAATGTCCGTGCTTAAATTAATTTTTTTTATTCATATTTTTTTTTTAGATTATTTTATTAAAATTTTTATTTAATTTTAATTATATATATTTTTTACAATCAAAAATTGAAACCGCCTAGAAAAAAAGTTTTTTTTTTTTAACAATTAATCGTTTAATGCGCCTAACAGTTTAACTCATTTAGGTTTAATACCATTTAGCTTAAACTAACAGTATAAAGAAATTTTGGTGCAGCTAAATAATTTTAACTCTTAATGACAATCTGCTTATCTATGATATTTCTTATATACATGGGCCAAATTGTTTCATCTCCATAGTAATTTGATATGTCAGGCAAATGATTGTAAAATTATCAACGACGATATTGATAAATAGTTAATTGGAATAAAAAATAAAATAAATAAGAAAAGGTAATATGTCATCTTTTTAATTAGAATAATTAGAGATGAAGATAAAAATAATTTGAGTGCTGCGAAGAGAAAATGAGGTTGTGGACTTTCAAGTTTATCTTTTAAATTAATTGGCGAGTAAAAGATTAAATTAAGAAACTTTTCTTGACATCATAATTGATATTGCTTTTTTAGGAGTTCAAAATGTAAACGATTGGCACTAAGTTATAGTCTGTTCCTTTTTAGAAGTTTAATAAGATCAACTAATGGTCATACCCTAGGGTACAATAACCGATTAATTGTTAGGCTATCCGGATACCCGAAATATAAAACTGATAAACAGATAAATTATTGAGGTATCCGGTTAACTTAATAAGATATAATATAGGATAATATAGGGTAAAATACAATTATAATAAAAATTTTAATTTGCGATTATTTATATACTAGCATCACTCGGTGTAAAACTTGTCTACATCATAAATTTAATGTATTTTAAATAAGAACATGATTTTAATATTTCGTTTGTTTATTATATTTATTTAATACAGCAATAGGTAATATAAATCAATTAAACTTTAAACTTATACTGGCTTTCAGTTTTTTGTAAGTATAATAATAATTATTATATTATATATATGAATACAGTAAGTACTTTATGTTTTTATTACATACTTTACACAGTACAGAATACTATTATTGTTCCACACAATTTCTGAATTTACGTAAATTCTGAATTGACATGTGTTCTTTCTGATTTTCATCTTGTATGCAGATCATGTAATAAATTACTGATAACATTTCTGAATTGACATGTGTTCTTTCTCGATTTTCATCTTGTGTGCAGATCAGGTAATAAATTACTGATAATAATTACTTATTGTTCCACATCATTTCTGAATTGACATGTGTTCTTTCTCGATTTTCATCTTGTATGCAGATCATGTAATAAATTACTGATAATAGTTACTTATTGTTCCACATTATTTCTGAATTTAATTCTGAATGAACATGCGTTCTTTCTCGATTTTTATCGATTGTGAAATGCACGGCAATGTAATAAATTACTGATAATAATTACTTATCAATAATTACATTGATTTTTTTTCATTAATATATATAGAGATTATTCTTTTATTGTTTCGTTATTATTTTTTTGTATTGGCGTAACAGAAGAACTTCTCATGCCTAAACAAAATAGGAATAACTTGGGATGCAAGTTTTTTATTTCGAAAAAAGATAAATTTATGTTTGTTTAAAAAAAATTTAGTATTATCTTCTAGACATGATACCCGATCAGATTCCTGCCATTGCTGAAAAACAAATGTAGATGTGTTCTACGCAGGGAATGTAAAAATTATTAATTACATTGCTAAATATATATGCTATTCTTTTAATGTATGAAAAGTTAGCATTTAATATTTAGATGAGCATATAGTGATTCATTTTTATTCGGTTTGATTTATTTATTTATTTATTTTTCTAATTTTTTTTACTTTATTATTATAGAGTTACTTTATTTGATTTATGCATTAATACTGTATATATAAATCAACAATCATATAAATATTTTATCCGGATATAACCAGCATGAGGGAAATTTATTTTGATTGGCTGTAATCACGAGGATTGTCAATGATCGATGGCTTATTCTGATTGGCCAATATCATTAAATCGCAAAACGCCGTAAGGTACCTTGATTTGTACCGGGTGCATTTTAAGGTCATCAGATGCGGTATTTTCAGTTTTTACCGGTATTAGCAAGAATATGGAAGAACGAAATACAAAAATACGGTAATACTTACAAGTGACCCTCCATATAATAACCCTCCTCAATACGGCATTTTATGGTACTAATCGTTATTACTAAAAAGTATAATTCTTTTTTTTTTTTTT
>QKWP01001857.1:81681-103583 GCA_003550325.1 Gigaspora rosea | reverse complement strand
TTTAAAACTATAAGCCCTTATAAATTTACAAATTTAATTTGGACTTTTAGTTTAAATAATGCTCAGAAATTTATTAACAACAATTAAAAGACTATAATTCAAGTTCTAAATATATTTTGGACTTGAAAATCTTTTAGAACATTTAACTATATATTTTAATTCAGCAAATGTTAATTTAGGTAATTATATAGTTAAAATATATAGCTCAGTAACTTTAGAAAATGAGACTATAATTAGAGCAACTGATAATTTTTATGGAAAAGCCTGGTATAGCAATGTAGCAGTTGCTATGAATTCTGAAGAACTATTTGAATATATATCAGATCAAGGAATCTGTTATGGACAGGTATATTTCATGGTTTAATTTTTAATTTTAAATACAGTATTAATATAAATTTTTAATATTTAATTTTTAAATATATTTATTAGTGAAACTTGAATATAATAAGGAATCTTTAACACATAATCTAGCATTAATTCGGTGGTATAATTTTAAATTCAACAGGAATCCATATTATTATAGATGTTCTTGGCTTAAATTAACTGAATTATTTAATGTAATTGATATTGAAGCAATTAGAAATCAAGTTCATGTAATTCCCCGCTTTGACAAAACAAATGAATATCTTAAAAATCTTAAATATAATTAAAATTATTTAAAAGTTTTCGAAACTATTAATTAACACAATTAACTAAAATATCGAAAAATAAAGAAAGTATTTCGAATATATTTAAATAACTTGAATGATTCAATTTATCAATAAAAAAAAATTAGAATAGTTTATTCTGAAAAATTCAAAATATTTCGCAAAACGTAAACGTTATTTTATTGATTTTCATAAATCTGACCAATAGAAGAATTTATAATTTATTTGACCAATATGGTAAATTATGTTGTTTTGATTTTCATTATCTGACCAATAGAAAAATTTAAATTTATTTAACCAATATACAGTAGTAATTTTACATTGTATAATTTATTTGGAATACGGATGTTATTTTAAAAAATTTAATACATCAGCTTATACATATCTCGATGAACTTTAAAGCTATTTTAATGATTAATTCACAAGATAGCTTCAAATTTTGTCGACATATGAACTGTGAAAATTAAAAAGTCTTGAAGAATTTAAATAACGCAAATCAAATTATAAAGTTTTAGAAACCAAATAATGAACCGGAATATTAAACCAAAGTAGAAAAGACAGAAATTAATTATATGACAAAATTTCGAAAGTATTCGCAACAGTTCAGAGTATTTAAAAAATGATTCAATTTATCAATAAAACAAAATTAGAATAGTTTATTCTGAAAATTCAAAATATTTCGCAAAATGTAAACATTATTTTAAATATATTAAATATTAAACAAAAGTAGAAAAGACAGAAATTAAAATTATATGACAAAAATTTCAAAAGTATTCGCATCAGTTTATAGTAGAGACCTGCAAATTACCTATTTTTGTAGCCCGGCCCGGCCCGCATTTAACTTTAAAAATTTTTTGCTGGCCCGGCCTGGTCCATATTTATAAATTTTATTATTAGGCCCGGCCCGGCCTGCAAATATAAAATGTATAAAAATTAAATATATATTTATAAATTAAATTAAAATTATTAATTTTATAATTTGGTTTGATTTATATTAATTTTTAAATTTTTTTGCTAGACTAGCCTAGTCTATTTTAAATTAATTTAACTTTTAGATTCACCTAGTTTATAAATATATAATTTCTAAAAAATATTTATATTAAATAAAATATAAATTAAAAAATTTTTAAACAATTTATTTTTATAATTTAAACTAATTTCTATTTAATTTATTAGTCTAATTTATTTAAATTTAGTTTATATAATTTTTATAAAAAATAATTTTTATTCGTTTAATTTATTTTTAAATTTAAATTTATAAAAATTTTAATAAAATATAAAATTTTTAAACTAAAAATTTTATTAATATTTTAATTTAAAAATTTTAACCAATTAATAATAAATATAATAAATAAAATTTTAATTTAAATAAAAAGTTTATATAATATAAAATTCTTTTATAAAGTTAATGAATAATTTTAATATTAATAATATATAGTAAATATATTAATAAATCTTCTTACTTTATTTTAAAGCACTATACATAATAAGAATACTTTCAAGTGTTTCAGGGTTTAAATTTGTTCTTTGCTCACTAATTGTTAATTCAGCTGCACTAAATTCTCTTTCACTTGATGCACTAGAAGCTGGAATTGAAAGATAAAATGCACATAAAATTGAAAGCTTTGGATATTCTTTTTTATGATCTTTCCACCATTCTAAAATATCTAAATCTATATCTTTGAATACTTTACAAGATAAATATTAATCAATTTTATCTAAATTATTTTCATCATCACTTGAATCATAATATTTCCTAAAATTTGTAAATTCTTTGCTAGATTTTTTACATAATTTTTTGTGGATTTTTTTTGAGTATCTATATATAAATCATTATCATCGGATTCAAAATCTGTTTGAATTAAAGAATATTGTTCTCTAATTTGATTTTTAACCCATAAAGCATCATCTGTTTCTAAAATTTTANTTTAAAACTATAAGCCCTTATAAATTTACAAATTTAATTTGGACTTTTAGTTTAAATAATGCTCAGAAATTTATTAACAACAATTAAAAGACTATAATTCAAGTTCTAAATATATTTTGGACTTGAAAATCTTTTAGAACATTTAACTATATATTTTAATTCAGCAAATGTTAATTTAGGTAATTATATAGTTAAAATATATAGCTCAGTAACTTTAGAAAATGAGACTATAATTAGAGCAACTGATAATTTTTATGGAAAAGCCTGGTATAGCAATGTAGCAGTTGCTATGAATTCTGAAGAACTATTTGAATATATATCAGATCAAGGAATCTGTTATGGACAGGTATATTTCATGGTTTAATTTTTAATTTTAAATACAGTATTAATATAAATTTTTAATATTTAATTTTTAAATATATTTATTAGTGAAACTTGAATATAATAAGGAATCTTTAACACATAATCTAGCATTAATTCGGTGGTATAATTTTAAATTCAACAGGAATCCATATTATTATAGATGTTCTTGGCTTAAATTAACTGAATTATTTAATGTAATTGATATTGAAGCAATTAGAAATCAAGTTCATGTAATTCCCCGCTTTGACAAAACAAATGAATATCTTAAAAATCTTAAATATAATTAAAATTATTTAAAAGTTTTCGAAACTATTAATTAACACAATTAACTAAAATATCGAAAAATAAAGAAAGTATTTCGAATATATTTAAATAACTTGAATGATTCAATTTATCAATAAAAAAAAATTAGAATAGTTTATTCTGAAAAATTCAAAATATTTCGCAAAACGTAAACGTTATTTTATTGATTTTCATAAATCTGACCAATAGAAGAATTTATAATTTATTTGACCAATATGGTAAATTATGTTGTTTTGATTTTCATTATCTGACCAATAGAAAAATTTAAATTTATTTAACCAATATACAGTAGTAATTTTACATTGTATAATTTATTTGGAATACGGATGTTATTTTAAAAAATTTAATACATCAGCTTATACATATCTCGATGAACTTTAAAGCTATTTTAATGATTAATTCACAAGATAGCTTCAAATTTTGTCGACATATGAACTGTGAAAATTAAAAAGTCTTGAAGAATTTAAATAACGCAAATCAAATTATAAAGTTTTAGAAACCAAATAATGAACCGGAATATTAAACCAAAGTAGAAAAGACAGAAATTAATTATATGACAAAATTTCGAAAGTATTCGCAACAGTTCAGAGTATTTAAAAAATGATTCAATTTATCAATAAAACAAAATTAGAATAGTTTATTCTGAAAATTCAAAATATTTCGCAAAATGTAAACATTATTTTAAATATATTAAATATTAAACAAAAGTAGAAAAGACAGAAATTAAAATTATATGACAAAAATTTCAAAAGTATTCGCATCAGTTTATAGTAGAGACCTGCAAATTACCTATTTTTGTAGCCCGGCCCGGCCCGCATTTAACTTTAAAAATTTTTTGCTGGCCCGGCCTGGTCCATATTTATAAATTTTATTATTAGGCCCGGCCCGGCCTGCAAATATAAAATGTATAAAAATTAAATATATATTTATAAATTAAATTAAAATTATTAATTTTATAATTTGGTTTGATTTATATTAATTTTTAAATTTTTTTGCTAGACTAGCCTAGTCTATTTTAAATTAATTTAACTTTTAGATTCACCTAGTTTATAAATATATAATTTCTAAAAAATATTTATATTAAATAAAATATAAATTAAAAAATTTTTAAACAATTTATTTTTATAATTTAAACTAATTTCTATTTAATTTATTAGTCTAATTTATTTAAATTTAGTTTATATAATTTTTATAAAAAATAATTTTTATTCGTTTAATTTATTTTTAAATTTAAATTTATAAAAATTTTAATAAAATATAAAATTTTTAAACTAAAAATTTTATTAATATTTTAATTTAAAAATTTTAACCAATTAATAATAAATATAATAAATAAAATTTTAATTTAAATAAAAAGTTTATATAATATAAAATTCTTTTATAAAGTTAATGAATAATTTTAATATTAATAATATATAGTAAATATATTAATAAATCTTCTTACTTTATTTTAAAGCACTATACATAATAAGAATACTTTCAAGTGTTTCAGGGTTTAAATTTGTTCTTTGCTCACTAATTGTTAATTCAGCTGCACTAAATTCTCTTTCACTTGATGCACTAGAAGCTGGAATTGAAAGATAAAATGCACATAAAATTGAAAGCTTTGGATATTCTTTTTTATGATCTTTCCACCATTCTAAAATATCTAAATCTATATCTTTGAATACTTTACAAGATAAATATTAATCAATTTTATCTAAATTATTTTCATCATCACTTGAATCATAATATTTCCTAAAATTTGTAAATTCTTTGCTAGATTTTTTACATAATTTTTTGTGGATTTTTTTTGAGTATCTATATATAAATCATTATCATCGGATTCAAAATCTGTTTGAATTAAAGAATATTGTTCTCTAATTTGATTTTTAACCCATAAAGCATCATCTGTTTCTAAAATTTTAAGTTGTTTCATTTTTGGATTAAAGAAAATAGCTAATTTATGTAACTCTTCAATTTATATTTAAAAGTTATTTTTTCATCAACTATTTTCTTAATTTGTTTTAAAATAATACTATCTTGTTGATCTATTTTACAATGTTTTTTAAGAACTTTATACCAAGGAATTACTAAATGTAAAGTAGGATTTTTTGAAGATTCTAAATAATTAGATGCTTCTTTAAATTTTTTTAAAAAATTAATTAAAGCTAATAAAACTTCTAAATCAATATTTTCAATTCTATATAGTTCATTTTTATTAGCAAGAATACTATTAATTAAATCAAATTGATTATAAATTGATTCTAACATTTCTAACTTACTATTCCACCTAGTTTCAGATTCTTGTTTTAATGATTTTTCTAATTTAAATGTAAAAAACTTTGTTTAAAATATGTAACCAAAAATTTACATTCTTTAATAGTTTCAATTATTGAAGAATAATTTTGAAAATTTTCATATTTAAAAGCAGATTCTAAAATTGTATTAATTCTAAAATAAATTAAAAATGATTAATATAATTATAAAAATACTTAAAAATAATTATATATATTATCAAAAAATAAATTTACCTATGAGCAATACATGGTATATGTTTATAGTTTCTAAAAGCAGCAATAAAATTAGCACCAGAATCTGTAATAAATACAAAATTTTTTATAGTTCTAATTGGTACAAGATTATAATTTTTTAAAATATTTAAAATAGTATTTCTAATATTTTCTGCTGTATGGCTAATATTTGAAAATTTTGAAATAGCTCAAATTTGTTCTTTTAATTGCCAATTTTCAAAAAAATGAACAGTAAGTAAAATATAACTTAATTTTTTATAATCATCTGTCCACATATCTATAGTAAAAGCACCTCCAATATTTTGAAAAATATTTTTTAATTTAAGTGCTAAATCTAATTTAATTTTTTCAGCACTTTTTATAATATTTTTAGATATTGATGTAGGATGTGAAAATAAATCATCAATTTGAATTTGTCCAAATTTAGCACCTATATTAATTATTTCTTAAGAAAAATCTCTAAAACCTTCACCTTCAATAATTTCAAAAGGACGTAAATCTTTACAAACAAAATTAACTATTTTATTTGTAGTTGATTCTTTAGCAGTTGGTGGAATAGTTTTTTTTTTGCAAAAATGGTGTACCGTAAAGTCCCGAATATAAGCAACCCCCTAAGCAACCCATTTTAGCCAAATTTTTTCAAAGGGTTGCTTAAATTCGGGACTTTAAAATATTCAATTTTATTGGTCAATATACCTTATATATAAATGTCCAATAAAGTTTATAATAAATTTTATATATGTTTAGCAGGGGTTGCTTATTTTATTTTCTTAGTATTTTGATCTCAAAATGAGAGGGGTTGCTTATTTTCGGGGGTTGCTTATATTTGGAACTTTACGGTAATTTGTAATTGATTACTAGAAAAAATACATTGATGCTGTAATAAATGTGAAGTTCCAGATTTTTGTAAATAAGTAAAAATATTATTGCAATTTTTACATGAAACATAACCAATATATTGATTATTTAAATCTACAATTTCTAAAAAATTTTGCCAAACTTTACTTTTTCCATTTTTTTCTTGAGTAATAAGTTCATGGTTTTTTAATTTTAATTTAATTTGTTCAATAGATAAATTTTCTAATTTAGACATATTTAAAAAATTTAAAACTTATTAAGTTTTTAAAATATTAAAATAAAAGGATAAAAACTTATTTTTTTGAAGAATAAAAAGCAATTCTTTTTATATATTTTTTAAAGTTATAATTTTTATTAAGATTTTTTAATAAATAAAGAGGCTTTAGCAAACAAAAAAAAACAAATAGGCTTTTTGTTTATTAAAAATTAAAAAAATTTTGTTTATTAAAATATTAAAAGCCTTTTATTTATTAAAAATCCTAATATTATCTATTAAAAATTTTAAAGGCTTTTTGTTTATTACAATCTTAAAAATTTGTTATTTGTTTATTAAAAATTTTAAAGGATTTTTGTTTATTATTAAAAATTTTAAAAGTTTTATTTGTTTATAAAACTTTTAAAGCCTTTAAAGACTTTTTTTATTTATTATTTATTAAAAAGTTAAAAATTTTTTATTTGTTTATTAAAAATTTTAAAAGCCTTTTATTTATTTGATAAAAATTTTAAAGGCTTTTTATTTGTTTTTTAAGAATTTTAAAGGTTTTTTATTTGTTTATTAAAAATTTTGAAGATTTTTTATTTGTTTATTAAAAATTTAAAAGATTTTTATTTGTTTATTAAAAATTTTAAGGTCTTTAGGCTTTTTATTTATTTATTATTTAAAAATTTTTATTTGTTTTTAAAAATTTTAAAAGCTTTTTATTTATTTATTAAAAACTTTGAAGGGTTTTTGTTTGTTTATTAAAAATTTTAAAGCCTTTTTTAAAGGCTTTTTATTTATTTATTATTTATTAAAAAGTTTAAAAATTTTTTATTTGTTTTATTATTTGTTTATTAAAAATTTTAAAGTTTTTTTATTTGTTTATTAAAAATTTTAAAGTTTTTTTATTTGTTTATTAAAAATTTTAAAGTTTTTTATTTGTTTATTAAAAGTTTTAAAGCCTTTAAAGGCTTTTAATTATTTATTATTTATTAAAAAGTTTAAAAATTTTTTATTGTTTTATTATTTGTTTATTAAACATTTTAAAAGCTTTTTATTTATTTGTTAAAAAATTTTAAAGGCTTTTTTATTTGTTTATTAAAAACTTTAAAAGTTTTTATTTGTTTATTAAAAGGTTTAAAACCTTTAAAGACTTTTTATTTATTATTTATTAAAAGTTTAAAAATTTTTATTTATTTATTAAAATTCTAAAAGCTTTTTATTTATTTATTAAAAATTTTAAAGGCTTTTTATTTGTTTATTAAAAATTTAAATGCTTTTTATTTATTAAAAATTTTAAAGACTTTTTATTTGTTTATTAAAAACTTCAAAGTTTTTTATTTGTTTATTAAAAATTTTAAAAACATTTTATTTATTAAAATTCTTTAAGTTTTTTATTTGTTTATTAAAATTTTAAAGGCTTTTATTTGTTTATTAAAAATTTTAAAGGTTTTTTTATTTATTAAAAATTTTAAAGGCTTTTTATTTATTTTTAAACTTTTTATTTATTTATTAAAAATTTTAAGACTTTTTATTTATTAATTAAAATTTTAAAGGCTTTTTGTTTATTTATTAAAATGTATAAAATTTTTTTATTTGTTTATTAAAATCTTAAAAAACCTTTATTTACTTATTAAAATTTTAAAGGCTTTTTATTTGTTAAAAATCTTAAAAATTTTTATTTGTTTATTAAAAAAATTTAAAGGTTTTTTATTTGTTTATTAAAAATTTTAAACCTTTTTATTTGTTTATTAAAAACTTAAAAAATTTTATTTATTTATTAATAAGTTTTATTTGTTTATTAAAAATTTTAAAGACTTTTTATTTGTTTAATTAATATAATTACTATGTAAATTTTATATGTGCCAATGCCATGTTCATCTAAGAAAACCTTTTTATTTTATTAAGTTAATAAGCAAAGTTGATTAATTGAAAGTTGTAGAGCTTAACAAGATGAATTTAATGGTAGTTAGATTATCCAAATTGGCCTAATAGATGCCAAGATATTTTTAAAAACCAATTAGCTAACTATTTAAATTTACTCTATAAAAAACTATTTTTTATATAGTAATTTTATGTAGTTAGTCAATTAGTTTTTAAAGATATCTCAACAACTACTAGACCAATTTGGATAATTCAACTACTTACAGATTTGTTTCTGTAAGCTCTACAACTTTCAATTAATTGACCTTGGCTATTAACTTAGTATAAAAAAAGGTTTATTTAAATAATTATCAAAAAATTTTAGCATTTTTTGCTTATATAATTTACATAGTAATTTGTATTATGTTATACTATAGTTATACACTATATGAGTGATATATTATTAGTTAAACGCTTTTATTTGTTTATTTTTTTTTTGAACTTGACGATCATGTCACGCTTCAATGCTTTATTGATGATAATTTTCCAAAAGAAAAATTTTTTACATCCACCATTTGGTGTTTGAATCGAAGAGTGACTTACCCGGTTACTATAAAGTATCTAAATACTCGAGCACCTATGTGCGACCTGCCAAGGGTAATTTAGCCTCATCGGTTTGGATCGATCTACCTTAGACCGATCTGCCGCGAATCACCGACCTGACTTACCAGCCTGTTATGACCGTCTTCTTTCCCAACCTTCTTCTCCTAGCCTCTTAGGTAGAAGAACTACGAAAGAAAAGTAAAAAGGATAAAAAAATGGGGAGTGCTAAACTAACGAAATGAAAAAAACATGTCAAGAAATAAAAGGGAAGGGGATAAACGAAAAAGAATAGAAACAGAGAAAAGGAGAAAAGGGCCGAAAAAAAAACGGCTATGACGATACTATTTTTGCCTGTGTTAGGCTTTAAAAATTATATAGTATTGTATAGAAGAAATCTAATCTAACACTATATGTATTCTAGAAAGAGGAAAAGAAAAAAAAATGTCTAACATCTAGAAATTTCTACACGTGGTCCCTCCGATCTCTATTACACCAGTCATTGTTTATTTGGTAAGCATTAACCCAAATATCCTTGTGGGAGATTCCATTTTGGTAGACGCGTCCGGATTTGGAAGGAATAAGGGGCATGCCATTTATCACGTGATTTTTACCATGGATACATGGTCAAAGGTAGTGATCACGTCTATATATTATATTAATCAATTAGAATTAGATAAAGTGATCATACCATACATGGATAGGGGTAGCTACTAAGTAAAAAATATCACGTAATAAATGGCACGGCCCTAAACATTGCCGATCTTTTGAAGGGGGTATGCCAAATTGACCACTTTTTGTAAAATGTTGAACCGTCCAAAGCAGTCCAGGAAAAGAGTATCAAAATAAAGGAGTTGTAAGAGTTACGCTGTACAGAATAACATATCTAACCAAGTATCTACTTCTATTTTCATATCCATAGGCCTTGGCAAAGCTCTAGAGTTTCTCTGCTACATCTTTGCTCAATAGCACCAAAGCCCGCCAAAGTGCCTCGCTTATAAGTCTACTGTTCTTTTTTATCTCTATTTTAGTTGCAGAACATACAGTGAATGGACTTTGTACCCAACAGCAGCTTTGGTAGAGTTTTGTTGTGTATAAATATGTTAACTGCATAGTTTTCGTAGGTCTGAGTTCTTGGAAAATTTGGTACGAGGAATCATCAGAAAGAGTTCAGATGACTATTTGTATTTGTTTATTAAAAATTATAAGAACTTTTATTTGTTCATTAAAAATTTTATAACTTTTTATTTATTTATTAAAAATTTTAAGGCTTTTTATTTATTTATAAACAATTTTAAAGACTTTTTATTTATTTATTAAAAATTTTTAAGGCTTTTTATTTATTTGTTAAAATGTTTAAAGACTCTTTATTTATTATTAAAAATTTTAAAACTTTTTAAAACTTTTATTAAAACTTTTAAATTGTTTATTAAAAATTTTAAAAGTTTTTATTTGCTTATTAAAAGTTTTTAAAAATTTTTATTTGTTTTTTAAAGCTTTTAAAAGTTTTTTATTTGTTTATTATAAATTGTAAAGTCTTTTTATTTGTTTATTAAAAATTTAAAAAATTTTAAAAGGTTCTTATTTGTTTATTAAAAATTTAAAAGCTTTAAAATTTTATAAATTTTATTAAAAATTTTTAATATTATATATTTATTTAAAATTTTTGGCCCGGCCCAGCTTGCATTTATAAAATTTAATAATTAGGTCCAGCCCGGCCTGCACATTTTTGTGGTCTGGGCCGGGCTAGGCCACGGGACCCAATACAAGCCTCTAGTAGGTGGGTCCCAAAAATATCAGGTTATAATTATAATTCTGGCCCAAAGTATAAAATTATAAAATTATTAATAACTATTGTTCTACAAGACCAATTTAGATGATTTAACTACCATCAGCAAATTTTATATATAGATATATATCGATTACTAACCAGTGAGATATATATCGATACCCATCACCCCTTCCAATTACTATCGATCGTAATAGTAATCGATATATATCGATATATATCGATATTAATTGATATATATCTGATATGATATCAATTAATAATTATTATATTCACATAATCATTCTTTTTGAACATTTTACAGGCTTTCGCAAGTTTTCACAAGTTTTCGCAATTTAATTATAAATTTTTTTTATTTATTATTATTATATAATATTTTAATTTATTAAATATACAATATTCAAAGAACATCAAACAGAACTCTTTCCGCTGATCCTTTGTACACAAACGTTTTTGGGAAAACTTTATTAAAATAGCAGAAAACATATAGATAGGCTTTAAGAAACACACAAAAAGTGATTAAGGAAAAAGAAAGGTTAGAAAAAATCACCTAGGGTTTCTTAATATAAAAAAACTCTGGAACACCAAGAAGCTTGGAAAATACAAACTTTCTAAAAACTTTACGAGTCAGCCTAAAACTAAGGAAAATTAGAGAATTTGGCTAGACCCTGTACTGCTGATCACTAGGTCCAAAACCAGAAGTAAACAAGTAAACAAACAAATACGTATACTAATCAGGTCTAGGGCACCTATAGCAAAACAACAAGTCATGGACCGGTTGCTATAATTACAAAGTAGTCTCGTGTCGCTTAGCAGAAATTAGAACATCGAAAACAAAAAGTTCGAAACAAGATCGACGCATAATCGGAATCTACATAAGTAGAACATCATGGAATTTCTGAACAAATTTAAGGATCTTTTTAAAAGACCAGAAAGTGAAATAATCGAAATCACTATGAGCCAAGAAAAACTCGTCTTGGAAAGGAACAAACAAGTCGCTAACTTACTCGGCATTACATATCCAGGCACAGTTTATATTATTAGACGGGCCTGTGAAATTATGGAATAGAAACAACTCGAAATTACACAAGAAGAAGAACAACTGGTTGAGTCCAAAACAGAAAGCCTAGAAAAGAAAATAGTGATACCTGAATTCAAAAGTGCCATTAGTAAGAAAATCGCACTAACAATACAAGAAGGAGGTCACTCAGACTACGGCATAGAGGATTTGAAAAGACAAATTTCAAATATAATTGAAACATTGATAGAAGCGGAAAAGAATAGAATTTATCAACTCAATAAAAGGAACGAGACTGAGTCAACACAAAATCTTGGAGAAAGGGTACCAGTAGTGAACTCAAGTGCAAAAGGAGTGAAGGTACCTATAAAAGATACTCAGAACACAAGCAAAGGCGATATTACACACGATCATGACACAAGCATGAACGAAAACCTGCTGCCTAATGAACAGACGGAGATGATACAAGAGTACACTTTATGGGCATTCCGTTATATTATACTATCAAAGAAGTTACTAGTGTGTTAAGAAAATACGGAAAGATAAAAGTGAAAGGATGGAACATTAAGGCAAAAAACAAGATGGTAATAGTCTCAATTCAGTTTCATAAACAGCTCGAAAACATGTGGGTGATCCCTATATCTAATGGAAAGGTGTCAAGAATAACAAAAAGAGAAAACGACTCGAAATTTTGGCAGAAAGAGCCAAATTTAAAGCCATACTTAAAAACCTGCGATATCATGCACAGGAAGTACTCCTACTCTGTCAACTCAAGAGACTTGAAGGTATAGCGGTGCATATTCCAATCAATAGTAATGGTAACCCAAAGAGTTTGGCAACGGTATACTTTAAATTAGCCGAGGAAAAAGTTAAAGCTATAAAGTGTGGTATCAGCTACTATAATACAAAGCTGTTTTGGAAATCAGAAAGCAGCGCGAATAGCAATAATTTAGAAGAAAACTTCACAAGCAAAATTAGTAGTAGTCACAAAGTTGAAAAAAGGAACTTCAAAGAAAAACAGCTAACTAAACATCTGAATAGCAATGATAGAAAGAGAGAGGAAAGTAAAACAAGAGGACGAGAACAAAAAAAAGAATTCCACAAGGAACCTAACAGGAAGAAAGCAGGAAAGCTAGAAGATGCGAACCTTGACCAAACAAGTCTCCTTGAAGAAATTCTAAAAAGGCTTTCAGCAATAGAAGAAAGGCATTTTAGAAAAAAGGCCCCCAATCGCTCCTGAGAGGCGCCATAGGCGTCTCTAAGAACACAAAAATGCTGCAGCAAAAAAGTAGCACAGAAGAAGGTGATGTGGAGAAAGGGAGACAGTTTGAAGTTTTGAGTGTCGAGACATATAATATTAATGAAATCAAGACAAATAGGGGAAAAATAGACTTTGTAATAGAATACATGGAGGAAACAAAGATAGATATACTAGGTTTGGTAGAAACAAATGTATCAGAAAAGAAAGGAAAGCTGTTACTTAGAAAGGTTCAAGGTTATCATGGGTTTTGGTCATCTGCAGACGAGGACAAAACAAAAGGGTCCGGAGTAGGTCTAATTATAAATAGTAAGTGGGAAAACCACGTCGCAAAGGTGGAAAAGATCAGTTCATATATTCTGTCAGTTACAATGTTTTTTAAGCGAGTTAGTATTGAAGTCATAACGATATATCAAGCACCGAACAATCACGAATTGGAAAAAATATCGTTAAGTACTTAAAAGAAAAGCTTTCTGAAAACAAAGAAAAGCATACAAAACATCAAATAATTGTCAGAGATTTTAATCAAACAGTAGACAATGTGCTTGACAAAAAAGGAAAAGGAAAGGAGATGCCTCAAAAGAAATCTAAACTAATGGATCTTTTAGTGTCGCACAATTTCAAAGACACTTTTAGGGAACTAAACCTGGAAAGTGAGAGCTATACTTGGAAAAGAAACAAGCAAGCATCTCGAATTGACTACATATGGACAAGTAGTTCGTGTAGTAATCAAGTTATAGATAGCAAAATAAAAGACATGACCTGTGTAACAGGAAGTAACCACGATTTAGTCTTGGCAAGGTTAGCAACTGACTTAGAGGAAAATAGAAGACTAGGACGATAGCTGCAAAAACGAAAAAAAGAAAAAAGGTTACAGCTGGACCTAGAAATAGTGGAGGAAGAAGATTAGGAGAAATTCAGAGCCGGGTTAGACAAAAACCTACGAGAACAAGATATAAACAAGAACATAGATAGAAAAAACCCGGACAAATTATGGGAGGTAATTGAAAAATCGATGGTCCAGGCAGTAAAGAAATACTTACCAAGGAAAAAAAAGCGTCCCTCAGTTGAGACATGCAGCCTAGAAACTAGGGATAAAGAAGAGCAAGATATTAAAAAAGATATCAAAGTATTGGGCAAAATACAACAAAAGTTAAGAAAACAAGAAAAAGAAAAAACGAAAAGTCTGACAGCCGAGCAAAAGCAGATATGTATAGAAATAATAGAAAGAAGAGAGCTCAGCAAGCATGAGCACATAAAGGTTGAGGACCTCCTGCTAGAAGAAAGGGTTGTAGGATTCTGGAAAACATTAATTGCATACTTGAACCTCTTACTTAAACAAAAAAAAAAAAAAGAATAAAAGGCTTCATTGAAACTCGGCATGATATGATCGTTAAAGACCAGAAGAAGATGTTGACGAGCTTGCTAGACAAACCTTATAGAAAGATCAAGCTTAACAAGGTTATAGTTCAGGATAAAGATGATGAACCGCGGCTGATAAACAACTCAGAAGAAGTGCTAGAGGCAGTACATGCGCACTTTAGTGGCCAGTATATAGAAAGAAAACACAAAGCAGATAATATGACAGAAAGCTGGAAGTCAGTTTACAAGGCACGTGAAAACATTAAGGCTGAATGGTATAATAAAATAGAAAAAAGGGTCACAATAGAAGAGTGTGATGAAGCTGTAAGAAACACAAAAAATAATTCAGCCCCAGGACAGTCTGGGATCACGTACCCACTATTAAAACGAGTAGGAAAAAAAGCCAAAGAGCTATTGGCAGAACTAGCATCAGTATGCTTAAAAAAGGGGCTAATACCAAAAAAATGGAAGTTGGAGTTGCTATATCCGATTCCAAAACATGAAGACTAGAACTATAATCTAAATAACGTAAGGTTAATAGCTCTTATTGAGGTTGTAAGAAAATGTACAGTAAGAATTTTAACAATCAGGCTGTGCAAAATATTAAAAGAAAAAAATATTTTGCGTGGTTACAACTTCGCTGGGTTGCCAGGAGGTGGCACAACTGCGCCAATTCACATAATTAACAACATAGTTGAAGATGTGAAAGAACAGGGAAAGGAGTTATGGATGGCCTTCCAGGACATGAAGAAGGCATTCGACTCTGTTAGTTTAAAAATGTTAAGACTAGCTATATATAGAATTAAAATTCCAGAGTGCATAGTTTCTTTTATAATAGAGCTATTTGATAAATGGGAAATAGAAGTAATTACAGGAGTAGGGAATATGGCGAAGTTTCAAGCTATGGACAGTATAGACCAAGGGGTGGTGATTTCTCCCCTAGTCAAGCAAATATTCTATGACCCGCTTTTGACAGTAATACAAAATAGAGAAAACCTAGGATACGAAATTCAAGTGGATTGGCCTATAGATATTTGCGAGCTAAAGCTTAACACAATAAAGTAGAGGCAGGCAACCTTGGTATACACCGATGATACGGTGTGGTTGGCAAAGTCCAAGGATGAAATGATGAAAATTATTAAAATATCTGAAGAATTTTTCGAAATCAACGATATTAAAATAAACGGTAACAAGTCTAAGCTAATTGTTATTAATTCAAGCATCAAAAAGGTCAATCTACAAGAAAAGGATGAGATACAAATGGGAGGTACCACTGTTCAAGCAAAAGAAAAAGAAAAAGCTGTCAGGTATCTAGGAATTTGGTTATCAGAGCGGAAGGGAAAAAAATGTTGTTCTGAAATTGTCAAAAGAGAAGTTCAGCAGGTTACAAAGACAATTCGAAAAAAAAGAATGACGCTAGGTCAATTAGTTTATATAAACAATAGGGTTCTGATACTAAGATTAGAATATCGCCTGCAATGCCGTTTACAGTCTGAAAATATGTGCACAAGATTACATCACCCGATGATGATAATGATCAAAAACAAGGCGAACCTAGCAAAGACCTTGGCAATGGCAGTTGTAATACACAAAAATTTAATAGGTGCTAAGACCTTATGGCAGAACCAGATTGCGCACCATTTTACTGAGCTAGCAATAAGGCTCAACAATGATGCCACAGTAGGATACACCACATGGATCAGAGTAATGCAAAGTCAACTACATTGTAAATGCACAAAAACATATTAAAAGTAAACAGTACAAGACTGGAAAATCATCGTATCAGGAACAATTTGTCATATAACATAGTCAAGTTGGCCAAAAGATTCAGACTAGAAATTAGGAACATCACAAAGGCAAATATGTTAAATTTTGCTACAAGCGATCTAGAGTTGGCAGGATTGCTAGATAAACGTAGCCTAATGAGTTTCTGTAGTGAGAAGAAGCTGTACCTATATACGGTAGGGCAGTGTTGTCACTTGGACATGTCCATACTATGTTTTTTGTCCAACGTCCAAGATTGTCCAAAATCGCCCAAGCCTATGTCCCATGTTTAACTAATCAATAAAGTAATTTAAAAAAATATATAATTATATATTTTTTTAGGTGCTGGACTCATTGGTGAAAAAATTAAAATAGATTATCTTAATAAAATTTTAAGTAATTTTAATTTGAAAAAATGTCCAAAATGGCCAAAAAACGTCCAAGTGACAACACTGTATAGGGCAGCTGTTAAATCCAAGCGGAACCAAGATGCTCACATGGCAGCAAGTTAAGAAAATAAGAGGACAAAAGTGTAGTAGAAAAAAGGCAATCTGGTTCGCGAAACTAGAGCAGGAGTTGTTAATAGAAAGTACAGAAACTAGGAGAATCAAAGAAATGTTCAAAGCGACAGAAACAAATAACATGTTATATAAGACCAATTTGAGAGAAATCTCGAGCGACAAAAGAAGAAAAGAGTAGATCGCCTTTGGCATGAGAAATCAATGGAAAGAATATGAAATTGCGAGGATCCTCAAAAAGAAGACAAACCAAAAACTTTTTCTCAAGCATTGGGTAGGTGAAAAGGGCTCCAGAGAAAAGTCACGCTCAATTAGAAAGTGCCAAGGCTGCGAACTTGCAGATGATGCAGAAAAGGGGAAGTGCATCTTTTTTAAAGTATTCAGGAGCAACAAAACAGTAATTGACAAAAGACTCATACAGAGAAATAAAGAAGGTGAAGAAGAACGATACAAACTAGAATGTGACTGGGAGCAGTTAGTCCCATTCGCAACAATAAACATAGAGAAAGATGAAGAAGTAGAAGAACAACCACCCCCAATAGTGATAGTGAAGCCAGCTGAAAAAGAGTTTATAGAAGGCCAAATCGAGGGGAAAGAAGCACAGAGAAGGCTAAAAGAAATAAGGTTTAAGATCAGAGATAGAAGCTGATTTAAGGTGTTCTCGGATGGATCACTTAATTGTAAAGGTATAGAAATAGAAAAAACAGAGTTAGAAATTGGCTGGGTTATTAGTAGAATAGATAGTAGAGTAGAAAATATAGAATTTAATAGTAAGTTTAGTGACTGGCCTGCTTCAACGAGAGCAGAATTAGGTGCGATTTGAACAGCCTTATTAGTTATGCCACAGAAAGCAGAAGTGCACATTTACACCGATAGCGCAGGTGCAATTAGCGCTATTAAAAAAGGAAAAAAAATTATAAAAACATGGGAGGATCTGAAGCTCAAGAATGAGAGCATTTTGCGAGCAGTCGTAAAGTGTTGGAACAAGAAAAAACTAAAGCTGCATATGCACAAAGTAAAAAGTCATAGCAGTAATAAGCTAAACGAGGCAGCAGACAGACTGGCCAAGGAAGGTGCAAAGGGCCAGCATGCCTTCAAAGAAAAGCCAGATCACACAAAGACACTATCTGCCTACCCTTATTGGGAAAACAACATCATCGATCAACCTTTGAGAAACTTCGTTACTATAATGATTGCACAATATGACGCAAAGTGGGCAGTGCTTAGCTCCATAGGAGAGTTAGTGGAAAAGGATACAGGCGATGATGGTAGCAAGAGTAGATGGAGAGCATTGTGGGATAATATATGCAAAAATAAAGGGTCAAGATGCACAAGCGAAAAGAGAAGTAAAGCCTAGGTTTTTCAGATCAAATGTGTCATCCAACAGCTCCCAACAAAGGAACCCTCTACAAAAGTAAACCTGAGGTGTACGAAACTAGCATATGCATCAGCTGCCTAAGAAAAGAAGAAACACAAGACCATCTAGCATCCTGCGAAGTATACAAAATTCTGTGGAAAAGAACAAGACGAGAAGTCTGTAGTATGGTACTGTCAAAGCTAAAAAAAAAGGAAGACCTTAAAACAGTAGATGAAACAACATGGAAAGAGGTCCTGTTTGGAAGCACCGATGAAGAAAAAGAAACGAAGCAAGCCGCACTAATTAGAGGGTATATTTCAAAAGAAGTTGATGAGAGAATCGAACAAGATATTTGCGAAAAGCCGAAAAAGAAAAAACAAATTCTCTGCCTTCTAGTACACAGCTTCTGGAAAGCATTTTATAAACGAATTTGGTGTTTTAGATGTGAAGTCTTCAACGAATAGAAAAAGGCAAACGGAATCTCGCTAAGACAGAAAAAGGGATAGAGAGACGAAAAAAGTAGAAAAACAGGAAAAAGAAAAAGTGGGGAAACATGTATAGAAGAAGATAAAGAGAATAGTCAATTAAATAAAGAAGTAAACCCGAAAAAGAAAAAGAGAAGGAAAAGAAAAGAAAGATCTTAGGCATTGCACAAGAAACAATAAGAAACTATATCGCTAGTTTCAGTAAACCGGCTTGGTCGTCTCTCGTCAAACCGGTATACAAGAAGAATAAAAATATTAATAGCTAATTGGTTCTAACAAGGCTAACAGCCTCCATCTGTGGACGTTTAAATAATTCTCAGTGAGTTGAGGGCTTTAAAAAGAGGGAAATGGCTGTCATGGCAGGTCGCACCTGAGCTTCGTTGAAGTCGAGTGAGTCTTTATTAGATATAGAAAAGTTTAAAGTATATAGTAACTTAGTGCATGTATATGAATCCTTATTAATAAAGGCAGTGCCGCTAGTTAAAAAATATATATATATATAAAATATTCACAAGTTTTCGCTATTTAATACATATATTATATATTATTATAAAAAAAATGACAAAAAAAAAATAAATCCAAAAAAAAAGACAAAAAACAAAAAACTCTTCCCATCGATCACTCATCCAAAATTTTAAACAAAAGAAAAACAAAAATTTTTTTTTTAGTAAAAGACGAAGCAGCTATAATACTGGTTTTTATAAAGGTCAACTCTTTCCTGTTTTCCTTGGAACTCCTTTATATATTCAGCAAGCAAGCCAGAAGCGTCGATTGTGCAAGATAACTAGCAGTAGGTGCCCTTGGTACAAAAAATTCTGGTGGAAGTTTTTCCATCGACGAAGGTTTTTATAGTTTGGCTAGGCGGTGAACTAAAAAAAAATGAGTTTTTCAACACACTCTCTAAAGGTTTTGGCTACAAGAACATATTCAACTGTATACCCACTATCATATTCTCGCTTGAAGTTTTTTTTCTGGAATTTCGAATGAAAAGTGGGAGACCCGGCGTACCCCCTCCAAAAGATCGGCATTGTTGTTCCTATCCTAATCGGGAAGAAGGCATGCAGATGGATAAACAGGAACGGATGCGTAATGAGATGTGGCACAATGGAGTAGACAGATCTGCGGAAAATAAATTCTAGAATGTTCTTTTAGTTTTCTTTTATGTACATATAGTACTTTGGCGAGGCGTTTCCTTGCGCAGTACTATATAATCTTTATTACCAGGCATAGGCGTAAATAGTGCTATCATAGCTGTTTACTTCTTGCCTTCCTCTTCTATCTTTCATTTTAACTTTGTACTTTTTTGGTCTTGGTTTAGGTTTTTTTTTAGTTTCTCCACCTTTTTTCTATTTCCTTTTATTTTCTTTATTTGTCTCTTTTATTCTAGTAGAATCCTGCTACTCGAGAAGTTAGGAGAAGAGGGTTAAGAAGTAGGTGGTTATGATAGGCGACAAACTCCAATAGGTGATTCGGACACTCTAAGTCTACCTAGATAAGGGGTTACGATGAGAAAAAGTTTGTTATAGCAGGTCACATTTAAGGATCTTTTAATGACACCTGGGTGGGTCGCACTTTAATATAATAGTCACTATAGAGTAGATATAACACATGCTGTACTGGTGTTACAAAATGTGTATAAATAAAGTTGCGGCATGACTGCCAAATTCAAAAAAAAAAAATAAATAAATCCAAAAAAACGAAACCAAAAAAAATTAAAAAAATGAAAACAAAAAAAATAAACTATTATATTCTTTATATTCGCTTATATTCGCTTATCTATATTTTTAAAAACACTAACGGTTACACAATTTATGCACTATCACGTTTAGATTACTATGCATAAATAAATTGTGTAACAAGATACATTAAGCGAAAATATTTCGGCATTCACTAATGAAATTCAACGAAATTTTCTATTCTATATATTTAAAAACACTAATGGTCATGTTTAGAATACTTTGTATAAATAAATACGCCAATCAGATTTTTAATGTAAAACCAATAGATTATTTAACAAATATTTTTTTTATTGTGTTAATTTGTTTTAAATATAGGCCGTCAGCAAAGCGACAGGTTATACCTAGTATTCATTTATATTCGCTTATATTCGCTACTTCTTGCAAAGTGCTAGAAAGTTAGGTTGTTTTTTTGCAAAGTTCTGAAAGAAGAAGGAATAAATAAAATAAAATAAAATAAAAAAAATAAGTAAAAAAAAAACAAACAAAAAACAAAAAACAAATCTGAAAAAATAACAAAAAAAACAAACCTGAAAAAAAATAAACTATTATATTTTGCTCATTATCGTTTATATTCAATTATATTCGTTCATATTCGTGACTTCTTGCAAAGTACCAGAGATGTTAGAATTGGTGTTCTTGTAAAGTGCCGGAAAGTCAAGTCGTTTTCTTGCAAAGTTTCGAAAGAAGTAAAGGATAAATAAAATAAAATAAAATTAAAACAAACAAAAAACAAAAATGTAAGCAAACTAAATAAAAAAATAAACAAAGCCCCAAATCTCCATTTCAAGTTCGTGTTTTTGCAATTTAGAAATTGTCGAAGGTTTTCACAAAGTGCCAGAATAAAATAAATTAATAAAAATAAAAAAAACAAAAACAAAAAACATGAAATGAAAAAATAAATAAAACGAAACCTTGCAAAAACTTGCAAAAACTTGCGTTCTTAAACTTTTGAAATTGCTAGGGAAAGTAGTTGTGTGTTCTTGCAAAGTGGTGAAAGGCTGAGTTAGCTTGCGCTAAGTACTAAAAAGTCACTGGATTTCTTGCAAAGTGCTAGTAGTAAAGTGTAGAAATAAAAAAAAAATTAAAAAATAAAAAAAAATATAAATAAAAAAAACAAACCGAAATTAAATGAAACAAAATGAAACTAAACGAAACTAAATAAAACCAAAAAAAAACAAAAGGAAAACGAAGAAACAATGTAAAATTGATAGAAGATCTAAATTATAAACAAAAAAAATAAACAAAAATCTAATTTGATTTTGTAAAACATTTCGAAAATATTAGTAAAACACGTCATTGATATGATACAGATTGCAGATCGTCCTAAAATATTTCGAAA
>QKWP01001857.1:68400-80139 GCA_003550325.1 Gigaspora rosea | reverse complement strand
TTATTCAAATAATTGTTATTATTCAAATAATTGTTATTATTCAAATAATTGTTATTATTCAAATAATTGTTATTTTTTAAATAATTGTTATTCGCCAAATAATTATTTAACAAAGTTTAAAATATTATTTGAATATTTGCTAAATACAAATATTATTCAAATAATAAATACAAATTAGAGACTCTAATTACATGGCTTTTTTATATGAGTATTATGTCAAAACTCATGATTATTAAAGGGTCTGTTAAAGCTAAATGTATTTAATATTGATCTACATTTATTTATAAAATCTGCTAACTATAACTATATCAAAAAAGTAACTCTAATTGCTTTTATTGTACTTGGCTTTAATGTTTTCCAAATTAGAATGCAGATTGTATAGAAAACTTTTATCTATTAAATATTAATAATAATTAAAATTTCAAAATAATTCAACTTATTATTAAAACATTGGTTTGCCTTGAAACTTTTAAGAATTGTTTATAAAATACTAAAGAATAAAGCTGTGTTTTAAAATTTTTTATCAATATATAAATTTTGTACATTCATCTTATAGAATATTTTAAAATTTATTAATTAAAATAAAAAAGACTCTCAAAATAATAGGTTGAAACTTATTTAGAGCTTTTGCTAAAAACTAAATATAGAACCTTTGAACTGGTTCTAAAGAACATTTTTTTATTCAAAAAAAATTTAAAAAATAAGTACAATATTCATGTAAATCTTTTAGAACTTTGCTCTTTTTTTATAATTAAACAATATAAAAATAATATTCAATTAACTATATTAATTTCATTAATAAAAATTTGATTATAGTAATTTGATCAACATATCTAAAATTACATGGTTAATGCACCACCCTAGTACTGTACATAGATAGATTAGAATTACACAGGTTATTTTAAGTAGGTTGAACTACTAGTTCATAAACCGGGTTTCTAAATTAGTTATATAATTTAAGTTTATAAACTAGATTTATAAACCAAGTTATAAACTAAGATTATGAAACTGACTCGGAAACTACTAGTTAATTTTTCTCTGAACGAACTACTAAAAAAACTAGTTTGAACCGGGTTTGAACCCGGTTCACCTTAACCACTTAACATCCCTAATGGAGTACAAAAAACCTTTTTTAATTGCTATAGATGTGAAATAATTTCACCATTAGTGAAATTGATGTTTAATGAAATTGATGAAATTAATTTTAGTTATAAACACTTAATAGCTTGAGTTCGATTCCATAAACAGTTCTGAAACCGAATCGAAACAGGTTTTTAGTATTAAGCAATATAGAACTGTACAATAGCATACTTTATATCGACAGCATAGCTTATATAATTTAATCACATACAAAGTACTAAAGTAAAAATTTCTTAAAAATACTTTTTAGATAGTCTTGTTGTAACATTGATAAATTGGTAATCTTGAAAAAATAAAATGAAATAAAATGCAGAAGGCTTTTGAAGTATGATGTTTATTGATGCATTAGTGGTATAAACTGTAAATTTAGTAAATTTTCTGGTATGCATATAATTATAAATCATAATGCAAATACATTTATTAATTTTTCTATATCACCTAACAATTCAAATGTAGATTATAACATCTATTAGTCTTCTAGCTATCATCCTTTCGCAAAATATCATTTTTATGACAAAGTAGGCTTTTTAAAGTCTTTTCCAATCCAAAAATTCTTTGCTTTAAAAATTCTTCGTATAATTCTTGTCTAACAGATTCCAACTCCTGAATTAAAAAAGAATAGTTAATTATAATTAAAATTGTTACAGCATTTAGCTTAATGAATCAGTAAGAAATATTTATTAACCTGTATCTGACACTTCAAGAACTATCTTCTTTTTCTTATCTTTGTAATCAGGATATAAACGAATAGTAATGCATCCATTCCAAGTATGCTTTAGTGCATTCGAACCTTTAAAAATCAAAAATATTTTTACAATAAATCCTGCATATTTTAATTTGGTACTGCAAAAAAAATTTTTTTTTTTAGGAAATGCTTACAAAGATTAAATACAATTGTTTCGAACATATCATGATCCAAATAAATTTTACCTCCAATAATTTGATTAAATTCATTGGAACACGGAATATCAATAATATAATCCAAGCCTAATGTTTAGGCCATGTTTTTAAAATCAGAAACCAACTCTCGAGTAAATTCAGCTATGTTGGTTTCACAATAACACGCATCTAATTTATGTATAAGAAACCGAATATTCTTTAATATTATTATTTGAACTTAATTATTAAATTTTTTATATAGCTTACGTATTAATAAGTTTAAGCAATCGGTGAGCGTTACGTCGTATGATTTGAAGATGAGACATTATTGGCTTTTCTTGTGGACATGCATTAATTATATCATCAAGTGGTGAAAGCATTAAAGTTAACGGTGCTGGCATGGTGAATAAAAGGTTTAGTCTATTAATATTCATGAAAAAAGGTATAATACTTTATGATAAATCAATACTTTTTAATTCATGGCTAATGCCTTGAAAAAAATGAGACTTTTTGGCGATTTAAATCAGCCAATGTTTTGGTCCGCTTTCTTTCCTCTTCGATTGATCTTGCATTGAATAAACATGTATTCATACGAGTTACGATTAACTAAAAAAATTATAACATATTTAAGTAATTTAATAAATAAAAAGTAATCATGATAAGAATTTTTGCATACTTTTAAAAATTCCATATATTTTCATCATGTTCACGACGTCGGTTAATGCACAAATCAGTATGCCGATAAAACACGGCCATCACAAAGTGAAATTTTTGTCGATAAGAGTACAGCTTGAGATCTGTCTTTTAAACGAATTTTTACATGGTCACTTTCCTTCAATAAAAGGAGCAGTGGCCAAAAATCACATTCTTAGAAGGAATAAGTTGTAGTTTCTTGGTTTAATTTGGGATTTGTGTTGTAACTCTTATCAGCGTCTTTAGCCAAGTCAATTATTTCTGGGGTACCAGGTAAATAATCAGGAAAATGCCACCCTTGCTCATCGTCATAATCAAAGGTTGTAGCAATTAGACGAGCATTCAGAGATTCAGATGCAGCATTTAATTTGTGTTCGACAAAGTAGATTAATGCATAAGGAATATCAGCAATATTATCACTCAGTACTTTTGTAATAATATGATAGCCATTTTCTAAGGATCCAACCTCTTAAGGAAAATATTTAGTTAATACAATCTCGAGTTAACATACCGTATTAAATACCACAAATATAATTTTATAAAAGCAATATATTTATAGTATGATTTACTAACCAGAAATTCGACGACCAAGTTCTCCAAGTATTTTTAATCTTTGAATTTAAAACATTATGAGTAGTTTCTTGTAACGCGGCATATACAGCACAAACAGCGCCATCCGATTTAAAGGCAGGATTCCAACCATTTAGGATTAAAGTCTTCATCTGTTAATACTAGTGCAGGTACGTTGGAGATGGGTGCGTTGGAGATGGAGATGGGTACGTTGGGGATGTGGTGCGTTAGAAAGGGTGCGTTGGAGATTGGTACGTTGGTAATGTTGGTACGTTGGTAAAGTTACGTTGGAAATGGTACGTTGGAAATGGGTACACTGGAAATAGGTACATTGGTGCTAGTAGCTCTATAAATATCTGTATTGTCAATTCCGTCGAATTTGGTTTTAACAAAATGCCAAAAATTTTATAGATTTTCTTCCGTAGATTCTATAAAAAAAAGAATAATATCATTTCAAATATTTTAATTTTAAAATAAATATTATAACTACTTAAAATGATATATACCTTTTCTTTTTCTTTCTTACCGATTGCTCATTTGGATAAAGCTGGTGATAATTGTTTAAGTATGCGATTTTCAGTACGTTTTTAAATTTTTTACGTTGCTAATTGATCGCCAATGGGCGACACAATGTAGGACTATTAAACGCGTTTTTATTGATTTGAAAGTTCATCAATGTTTTCGACTGCAATAATTAATATTAATCAGTTGATGATATAATAAAAAGAGATCCTATACTAGGGTAAAAATACCTTTTTTGTTTTTTTTTTTCTGGAGTCTTGATCTACATCTTCTTGTTGTTTCTTCAACCTTATGCTAAAATCAATTTCCCTATTCATTTCCTCATGAAGCATCTGGTCTACTTGTTTCTTTGTTAAACTGTTCCAAATGAGAAGACTCTCATCCATACTTGGTCGAGAAGGAGGAATATACATTATCGGACTTTCGAATATTGCTTCATTCGCAGAAGCACGACGTTGTTCGAGAATAATTTTAGGAGTTGATGGTAGTTGTGGCATCGTAACATGACGAGCCAATGGAGACGAAAACGCAAGTGGTGGTGATAAAAGCGCATTAGATTTACTATTTCCGTCGATCTCTAAGGGTCTTTCTTGCAATATTCGAGGTGGAGAATATGATTATGGAGTCATTGGAAGTAATGGTGATGGTAATGGTGAAGAGGACCATTCTGAACCTGTTGTCAACATATCATTTATTCCATTATCACCCGAAAAGGAGAACAATTTCGATCATAATAGTGGCCTTTTTTTGTTTCTATGTCTTCCAAGCCAATTTCCAAAACGACTTTTTCTAGATTTTAAAAATTGCAATGCATCTTATAAAAATGAATTCATAATTATGTTTACGGGTTAGAATTTGTTTAGATTGTAAATACAAATTGAATATTTAATTTTTTACTTACCAAACGATCCATCAAAATTTTCAGTTCGCTGTAATTGAAAAAAAAAGATGAGTCATCTTAACACATGTACACTATCTAGAATATATGCCACTTCAATTAATAAAATCGCGTATCAGCAATAAGGATTTCGTATCATAGAACATGCCCCCCGGTTGAAATAAAGGAAAATACAACAGATTCTTCCTCCAGAATCTGCGGACCTTCATTTTGAAAGATATATATCTACTGTACAATATTATGGTTGCAACCAAATATTTCGCATAAGAGACATACATAATCTGCTTTACACTATTAATGGTTGCAACCAAATATTTCGCATGAGACGTACATAATCTGCTTTACACTAACCACACCAAATATTTCGCATAAGAGACATACGTAATCTACTTTACACTATTAATGGCTGCATAATAGATATACACACAACGAGGCTAGCTCTATTAATGAAATTACAATATCGTGAAAAGGACTTTATTAGCAACATGACGTACACGATAAAGAAAGGACTCAGCTCTCACCTTGGTGTCATAATAGATGTAGAAAAATGTAGTGTAAGTCAGTGTCTGAAATTAGTTGCGGACCGCATATTTATCACCAGGAATTAAATTAATTAACTTTTCTCGGTCAGTTTCTTTTATTTCCGGCTCTTTGCTTCATTTAATTAGAATTAACAATAAATTTAAATCACAATAACTTAAAAGGAAAACTTGTGCGGTTAACAGAGCATGACAGAACTTCTTTTTAATTGGCTATCATGTCAGATGATCTTCATCAAATATGATTGGCTGATTAAATATCGTTAGTTCGATACTTTCGATTGAAATATAAAAAATCTTCGGTATGTTACATAAAATCATCAAAGGACTTATTTAATAGCTCTTATCGTTATGGTTAAAAATTATGATATGTAACATGATGTTCTAGAATTATTGATCATTAATAACATTAAATACATTAATATCTCAACGTTATAATCTTTAATATTGACACTGTATTTTACTCTTTTTTCAACATGAATGCATTATGCCTCTGATTGTATGCATCTCTTACAACTATTCGAACAACCTAAATGTTTATAAATAAGAGTTTTATAAGTACAGTATAGATAAATAAAAAAAAATGAAATATCGTATTAGCTGTTTAGCAGTCATATAACTGTATATTCACCCATAGTACATTTGTATATACATTTGTACATTCATACTCGTGCCTTATGAAAGTCATAAAGATCGTGAGATGCATTAGATGTGTTTTGACAAAACATCTACGCTATGGCCAATAGAACATCCCAGTAAAGTTTCGTAGAAATTGGATAAATTGGAGGCAAAAATTAGCCAAATAATTTTTGGTAATATCGATATAAATGAAAACCTATAAATAACAACTAAACTGGTTTTCTTATCGTAAAATTATAATGGTGGTACCTTCATGAACTGGCTGTTGAAATTTAATAAGCAAAAGTGCTGAAAAAGTAATAGAATTCCAAGTTATTTGTGTACTTGTCTAGTAAATGTTAAGCAGAATGTGGATTACTCGGATCAGTTTATATAACAACAAAAGAAAAAACTAGTGAAATTTCATAGAAAACCGGGCTGTCCTTCGTGTATTACCTTATGACGTATATTCCTCTAATATGATTTTAATATATAAAATCTTATGTAACCATACATGCTATTATATGCAATTTAGTAGATAATTTTTATCCTTCAATAATTTATACAAGTTTGGATATGATCTATAACAGGAAATTTTTAAATAGGAAGGATATTTTCTTATATCGATTATAATTGATTACAATTAAAAAATACAAACTTGATGATTATAATCAAGATTTTAAATAAATTTCCATATTTCAGTACTGGCATTGTTAGCATGACTGAAGTTTTTCGATTTAATTGGCTGCAGACATGCAGCTTGCAGATCCTAGTTATTAAATTATGATTGGTCGATTTAAATTTTATAACAGATCTAAAGAGAAAAAAAAAATTTGTCTTAAAGTTTGACGCGGTTAATGTTTTGACACAAGTAAACTTTCTGTGGCTAAAGTTTTAGTGTATTGAAGTAATTAGATTTAAAAAAAAAAAAGTTTGTCGTCGCTGCCAAGTAGGGCTCCTAGGTTCGAGTCCGGTCCGGTCTGGGTTCAGCCGAACCCGGACTCAAACCCGGACCTGAACCATGAATTTTGAAAATGACCGAACCGGACCAAACCCGGACACAAAAATGCTAAACCCGAACCAGACTCGAACATAATAGTAAGTTTGGTTCGGGTTTGGTTCGAAGTTTGTGAACATGTTGGGTTCGGGATATATAGTACAACATAAATTAGGGCACCTAGGTTGGTTCCAGTTTGGTTCGGAGTTGATCAAACCTCAAACTCAAACCAAACTCAAACTTTAAATTTTACTATAGTATTTCAAACCCGAACTCAAACCTATTATTCCAAGCCCGAACTGAACTCAAGCACAACTATTAGTTTGTTTAACGTTAACATAATGCCTTGCACTAAATGCACTAAATGCACTAAATGCATTAAATTGCTAATTATAAGTACGTACCATACTCACACGATGCCAAATAACCAAAATAATACCCTAGCATGTATGTGTTCAAACGAAAATTCTTGTATCCAACGTGCATGGGGTATTATTTCGCTAACTGCCAATTTTTTTAATGTTGGATAACCGGTGTAATTATAAAATATCTGACATATCGCCAATTGCATAATTTTAAAATGTGATACAATAATATTTAAGGAAATTATTCTTTAGGGTGGTTACTTCAAAAGCAATTTTACTCTAGTGCATATCTACATACTATAAGAATATCTAATCGTTGTATCAGGTAAATGAAAAAAATCTTTGCGTTATTAAAATCTGTTAAAAAAAATTGATAAGTCAGGTTCACCAGAGCGGCTATTAAAGTACAGTAACTACAAACAAATTATTTTCTCATAACAGTGATGAATTCTTTATCAACGCCAAATTACGATAATGGCCATGATAATAATTACGATAATGAGTGTAGTAATGACTATAATGACTATGGTAATGACTACGGTAATAAATACGATAACAACTATGATAATAATTATAATGACCTTGGTAATGAGCATGATAACGACCACGAAAATGACAATGTTAGTACAACTAGCAAGCGAAGTAATGGAAGTGAGGTTTGGGACTTTTTTAAGAAGGTGGTATGGCAAAAGGAAAAGAAAACAGCCAAATGTAGTGTATTAAAGTGCCCGCATAAGGAATTTTCTTGCAGACGTGGGGGCTCAACTAGAACATTATGGAGGCACTTAGAAGGTGCACACTGGGCCCAGTACGTTGAAACAGAAAAATATCATAGGAAAAAAAAAAAGATGCAAAATGAAAATGGTACAATTGAGAATCTGCTTAAGGTGAGATCTTACCTTTTTTTTCTACTTTATTCGGACCAATCTAATTTGAATAAACTTATGTAGGATCCTAAAAACCCCTCTGCTATTAAATTCGTTAGTGTTGATAATATAAAACTCCGGGATATGTTTGCTACCTGGATCGTCAATAGACAGCGCCTGTTTACAATAATTGAAGATCCTGAATTAATCAAGATTGTAGAATACTTGAGCTCCACAGCGAAGTTAGTTAAAGGAGATGCAATAAAAAATGTGATCATGTCATTTTATCACTCAAGAAAACAAGAATTGAAGGCAAGCTTCACAATTATGTTATATTTTATATATAGGTTAAATAATTTAGTTATATTAAATGTTTGACAAATTTAAAATTGTTGTTTCTAAGCTTAGCTGCAATATATATTTACTGTATTTAATAAATTAAATTATTTTATTTTTTATCTATTTATTATTATTATTACTGTATTATTATTATTTATTTTAATAATGCTTTAAATACTTACACTATTATAGACATATTTTTCCACCATCAGTTCAAGAATCTCTTTTACATCAGACCTTTGGACTTCTCCTAACAACAAGGCCTTTGCTTTCGTTACGGCCCATTACATAGATGATAACTGGACCCTTCAGGAAATATTAATTGACTTTGGATTGTTAAGCGGTAGACACGATGGAACGAATATTTCTAACAGATTCTTTAGAGTACTTGACGACTATAATATTATATCAAAAGTATTTATTTTTAATTGATTAAGGTTAAAAAAAATTGTGACAATCTTGTTCGTTCATTACGGCGAATTTTTGAAATTAAGAACTCGAATTGCTGTGTAATTTTACGTATCTCCTTTTATATGTAGTAATAATATTAATACGTTAAAAATTTACTGTAATATTCTTAATGAATTGACATTGCTTAACACAATGCACTAACTTTTTATTTTTTTAAAAAAAGCTGCTTGCTATTACTTTAGACAACGCAGCAAATAATGGTGTTTTTGTTCGTAAGTTAGTGATAAAATTACAGGAAGAAGCAAATTTTGAATGGAATTCCGAGCACCTTCGCTTCCGGTGCTTCAACCATATACTTAATTTAGCTGCGCCGGCAGCCCTAGATCAAATCAAAGATGATGTTTGCAAGGTAGCATAAACCTTAAACTAATTTAAAAAAAAATTATCATGCTAACAGTGGAATAACTAGATTCGAGAACTTAGTTCTGCGATTCGTATAACACCTCAACGTCTTGAGCTCTTCGAAAATGCATGTAATGCATGCGGCATTAAATTTCGTAAACCTATTATTGATTGCCCCACTAGGTGGAATTCCACCCATGATATGATCAAGAATGGGTTATCCTTTAAACAAGTAGGCATTTTATTCTTAATTATATTACTAAACATAGGGATTGTCTTTGTTTTGCATATCAGAATCGGGTGATACAGAATGATTTTTAATTTTATTTATGTAAATTTAAAAAAATTATTATGGTAATCATGCTAATTACGTGGATCCTATATAAAATTCATAGGCATTTAATACTTTTACTAGCTCTTATGATGATCTACATCACTGTGCTATTTTGTGTAACCAATGGGTTACTTTGGAAAAAATTGTTGAATTCCTTGAACCATTCAAGGATCTTACAACTAAAATGCCATTCAGTACATATAGTACAGCTTTTTGGGTTATTCCTCTCTTCAATATAATTATTAATCATGTCGAAGATATAGCCTCAAATACTAAAAAACAGAGTTAGTATTAAAATCATTTTCAATTATGAAAATGTCAATTACACAAATAAACTTTTATATTTGTTTATTCACTTAAAATAATTATTTTCCAGCACTTTCTATGGCGGCTAGAGAAAAGCTAATTCAATATTATTCAAAAACCAATACAACCGTGATGCTGTGTACTGCCCTTGACCCTCGAAGGAAATTTAACTATTTTGCTAAAAAGGAGTTTCCAGATGACAAGATTGATGGAACAAAGGCTTTGTAAAAAAGTTTTTTTTTAATTGTGTCATACAGCGCAAATTTGTATAGTACCCAGCGTACTATTACTATTTATAGTTAGAGTTTTATACTAAATAGATCTACAAAAATAGTTTATACTTATGTAATAATTCTTTTTTTTTAGAATGCGTAATCTTTATGAAACGAAATATAGATTAGTTACTACAACTAATAATAACTTCTTGAATGTTGGCAATACTGTAAAATCAGCCACACGATCAATGCTGGATGAAGATTTCGACGATAACGATGAAGTGTTAGATGAAATTGAACGGTACATTTCAGAGAGACCAGTTAATAACGATGTCGACGTATTAGCATGGTGGAAGGTAAATAATTCATGGTGGAAGGTAAATAATAGCAAATATCCTATTATTATAAAACTATACTTCCGTCATGAGTGTCTCCTACATTTTTACCAATCATTTTGCATGTGTAAAAATAAAATGGTATAAATGGTCAAAAATTATCTTCCGTGGGAAATTAATATTGAATATATGTACGTATATGCTCTATCCAGTTTTGAAAATGTTAACTGAATTTGGCAAGTATGATCAAATCTTATACTATGGTAGCTCTAAAAATTAGTATCCCAAAAAGAAATTTGAGTATAAAAATTCAAAAGCGTAACTGATGACATTTCAATCATTTGCAATAAATCATAATTAATTTATATAGTTATATATTATTTATATATGTATGATTTAAAAACAACTATTTATGCAGTAACTATGAGATTCATAGTCTCTTGCGTAAAAACATTATACCGGTACGATCACATGAATGTGTAGCATAAAATGTGAGAAAGATGTTTTGATTCAACTTTTTGGTCGTGGTCTATGCTAATTTTCGCAAAATGTTTTTTAGTAGGAATAATGATTTTTATTTATTCATTATTGGAAGGAGTAAAGATTTTTTGCATATGACCCAGTCACATTAATTATCTATGATGCAAAGCTGACGTTATGATTAATAGTTCAAGATGGTTCGCTATGTAATTTTTATTTACTGTATAAATTTTTTTGATCTTTTAACATAGTTATTTCTGCGCTTAGCTATGTTGAGCTGATCACTAATGTAGAAAATTACATTGCGAGGATCATATCATTAACATTATCATCGTTATTAATATTATTCATAAAAAAAAATTCATACTTAGCTATTTGTGATTTATCCAAAAACCATAGTCAGACCATGAGAAAATTTAAGCATGTTAATGAACATATTTGTCATAATTCGAAATTAATCAATTAATAATCAGTTGTCATCTATTTATATTCATTTTTTAATATAAAATCGACTTTTGATCATTACGCACATTTTGTATCTGAAATTTAACAAATAGACTTTTGTTCGATATGCACACATTGTCTCTTTGAAATTAACTGAGTTATGGAAAGCATTAATAACAAGTATTAATGAGTCGCATGCTGTGTATCGCCAGAATGGTAAAGTTTGTAACAGTAACTCACGATAAAACTATAATAATTTTAATACAAACTAGCTTATTCCTAACCACGTATTGTGATTCATAGAATAACAAGCAAGCTTTATATGAGAATTTTTACAGTAATTCTTGATAAAAAACCACGATAATTTTGGTACAAACTAAATATTA
>QKWP01001857.1:53588-65005 GCA_003550325.1 Gigaspora rosea | reverse complement strand
GTGGTCAAAATATTGTGTAATCGTTAAAGATCTGTTAATCGTTATATATCGTTGTGGTCAAAACACTGTGTAATTGTTAAAGATCTGTTAATCGTTATATATTGTTTTAAATAATTCTGATTATAATCGATTTGTAGATATATAACGATTTAATATAGAAAATGATATATATCGATTTAGATATATATCGATTTTTAGCCAGTTAATCGATAACAGTCACAGGACATGTCCTTCCCCGATGATCTTTATAGTAATTATTTCTCGTGTAACATATATCAACATGACTTCTTTTTCAAATGCTTTGAATAATTTAGTAGCAAATAATATTCTTACTTTAAATAAATCTATTCTTTAAGCTTTAAGCTTTTATTCTATATCAAAAATATTCGTATTATTTTACTTTTTAGTAAAATAAAATCAGACTTAAAAACTGCAATTTTTCAAGACAAATGGTAAGATTTTCGCTCAAATGCTACAAAATAAAGCCAGCTTTACGTCGTTAACAGTAACCAAGGAAGAGCACTACAAAACTCATTATTAACACAAGGGCACTTTAGTTGCAACTTTAAAACGTTTACTAGAGGGTACCCTTCTAATAGATAGATCAGAGTTAATTGGAAGTCAAATGTATCTCTTTTTTTTTCTGTGAGCTTTATTAAGACAATCTAAAGAAATATTGTTTCGTTTTAAATAGATCAGACAAAAATTCGAAGACTAATTATAAAGTTTTTTAAGTCGGGGTACTTCAATTTGAATTTTAGATAGACAAGATTGAACAAGATCTATACGAAAGTTTGAAATATTTTGTTATACGATACAATATCTAGATTCTAAAATAATAAAGGAAAGTATATATTTTAATGGCTTTGTCTTTTTATATTTATACAAATAATAAATTAATGCTATTTATTTTTTAACGTATTTGTGTCGGTTATTTTTCAAATATGTTTTAACTCTTTCTTCTGTCCAGCTTGAAGAAATGTCTTGAAGTTCCGCTAATACTTTTAGGATTTCAGTTTCGGGTACATTATCTCCAAATTTGAATAATTGTGTAAGTATTTCTTTTTCTGGTTCTGTAGTAGTGCGACGTGATCGCTTTAAAGGGTTAGTCAATGTTTGTTGTAATACTGAAGTATCTTGTTGAACGATCGGTTCTTGATTAGGATTATCTAATCGACCTTTTTTTTTTTTAGATTCTCAAGATGAGCATAAGAATAATAATTTATGTTTCGTGTACTACGTCCAGGAGTTCGGGGCTCAGTCTTATATACGTCCTGTGCAAGCACTTCTTGAAAGCGTGATTTGCCAGTTTCATAGAAAGAGAGAATATTTTTAATACCCTCTTCACTAATTTCTGGCATATCTTCGAATAGATAATGTTCTGAAGGGTTTGGATGGTTAAAGGCGGTCAATAACTTTTCAACCAGTGACCAGAGTGAATCTTTGCGTGATTTTACTGCACGAATATTTTGACTCATTACAACATTGTCAATATATTCTGCAAGAAGTATCGATAGTCGGTCTCTCTCGCTCTGGGCTGCTTTGATTTTTGACATCATAGTCTGCTGGTCAGTAACATTACCGGTAATATTTTGCTTAATGAATTTTACACCATATGTTTCAAGTGCTTCATCGAAAGCAAAATAATGTCCTTCATTTGTAAGGTTTACTGAACACACTATCCGTAATAAATTCTGTAGCTGTAAATCATCACGAACCTGAGCCAAAAAGTGTGCCACAGAACTTGCATACTTGAACTTTCCGGCTGCAGGAAAGAGGGGTGCAAATGCAGCCAAATTTGCCATCTGCATCTCGTAATTCCCTCTTCTGATTCCAATTTTATGGCCTATAAAGTATCCCGTCCAACGAAAGAAGAGATACCACACCTTTATTAAGTAATTATTTCCACTTAAAATATCATTCATTGTTTTGTTTTCTTTTTTAACATGCTGACATAACGCAACCCTGACTGCGACCCAGATCAATTCTAAAATGCGACATGTAGCTCGGTAATCTATTACATGCTCAAACTTGTCTAAATATCGTACTCCAAGGGTTGGCGCGAGTTTATATATTCCGTATCCAGAAAATATTGTAATTAAAGTACAGCACATATTTTTAGACGTATGCCACTGTCCCAAAAGAAATCAAACATCATTATGAGCTTCCTTATAAGAGATTAATCTCCCAAAAATTGCTTGGTCGCATGCAATGTATAGATTCTCATCGCAACCATGAGGTAAATCGTTGCTGTACATTTCACATGCTGCATGAACATTATCATTGCAATTGGGAGGATTACCAGGTTCTAATTTTACGATTTTTGGCGGCAGAAGATTGCAACCTATGGGTATTTGTTTGGTAATTTCAGAGTGTACATCTTCCATTTCAAAGTCATTTGCACGATTATCTAACATTCTTTTTAAAATAGTTTCATACATCGTCAAAACATTGTCAGTAGTTAAAGACTCTCCAAATAATGGTTGACTAACAGATTCATAATCTTTTGGTAGATAATCAAATGAAGTAGAAAGAGTAAACTGGAATACCATCCGTAATGTCGCGTGTGAAGTCTGTCGTGTAATATCGAAAATATTACTGTATAAGAAGGTCGAAGCCTTAAAATCAATATTATCAATTACTGCCAGATTCCATATGTTTGATCCTTCAATTAGGTTATTTCTAGGGTCTATTTGCCGCATCCTTAATTTTTCACGACTATTTTCATACCGCTTAGTGTATAAGATAACACGTGCTGAATAAAGAATCTCTCGTAGATTTGGTAGTAATTTCGGGTTTTGGCATATTGACGACATGATGTTTGAAAGCCAGATTTTTGTTTTTGGAAAAGCAATAGTAAGTAACATTGAAGTTATTAAAGTGGTAGTTTTTGTTACTTGGTTTATATTGTGTAATGTTAGATAAAGTCCACGTTGATGCCTTTTATTATTAATGACTTTTTCTTTATGTTGTTGCAGTACTGTAAAAAGGGCTTGAAAGAAGCTACGTATAATGGTAGGCAATGCTTCAAAGTAGTCTTCGTATGAACTTGGGTTTTCTAATTGATTTTTATTATTCTTAATTTCAGAACGTGAATCTAAAATTTCTTTTCCTATTTTTTCTCCCATTGATAAAGCCTTTTTTAGAGTTATACAAGACTTTTTTTTGGTTAATCTATTCAACCTATTTAATTCAATCTTATTCATTTTCATTGCCGTTCTAACAAGCAACTTACTCGGAGATTTTGGTATTTCCAACTCTGGTGATTTATCTTTTGCTTCATTATTAAAAGTAGCTAATACTGGGGATATTTGAGATAAAAGTTTTTCTTGCAGCTCAGGATCGTCCGACTCTGCCATCAATATTATCCATTTTCTAATAAGCCTTAGAGAGTCACTTATATCATCACGATGATTTCCAAGCTCAGTACATGATAGGTATTTTCTTTGACCAGGTCTTTCATATAGATGCCCACCGTTTTGTTGGTAGCATTCCGAGCAGATATAACGTGCACGATAACCAGAAGATGACTTTTTTGCAATATATCCCTCAGAAAATGCAGGACAGTCAAAAACACCAATACAAGGTACTTGAATATTCCGTTCATTGACATTCCACAAGTGTACTGTACAACAGTTACCATGGCTAAAAAAGCATTTTTTCTTTTTACAGAAAAGACAAATATGAAAATGAACTATGCTTTTATCGATTGAACGTGATTGTTTCATGCCTGGATCATGAAGTTGGTTCTGGTCAAATAGAAAATGAGAATAGCATATACCAAGATAAGAAAGACGATTAACATTTCCAACTGCTTGTCGCATTTGTTGTAGGTTGGTTGTGCCACTGTAGTGCTTTTCGACTACACGTGCATCTATCTCCCAAGTTCCTATCATTTGTCGCAATCTGCGTAGATTTGTTGTACTATTGCAACACTTTATCTCGCCTTGACTATTGTCTACGATTACACATGGAGTTAATTTTGGAAATTGCATAGAAGTCTCCTCAATCTCTACGTCCAATTCATTATCCATTCTCGGGAATAGTTCACTGTCAGAATCAGAATTTTCAACCACATCTGAGTCAATGTCTTCACTTTCATCATCATGTAATAAGGCTTGTGCGTTTTCAAGAACCATTGAATTGACGATAAAATCCTCTTCGTAGTTTTCTTCTAAAGTATCAAATTCTTCAACGTAGGTAGATTCAAAATCAGTCATTTTGTCTAAACGCTTTGTTTTTATGAAAATTGTAAACTAAGCAACAAATATAATTTATTTTGTAATTTATTCTGTAGATTTGTGGGTATGATTCGAGTGTTTTTTTACGAGAACTGATGGCGAGACTATTTATACCTTTTTTTCACACTAATTTTGATATTACCTCACTTTTTTATATATTTATTTACTAATTGCATTTTCAATTTATTCAAGACAAAAAGATGTATTTTTTAATTTCGAAACATTTTTTCAAAACAAAATAGGCCATGTCAAAACGAAACATTTCTGAAATGTGTCATCAGAACAACGTATGTTCAAACTTTTTCGAAACATCAATGATTGCGCAACCACTAATTTCAAATTTCATCAATTGTACTGTATTTTCTTGTAATAATGTCCTTCTGTACATTATTTCGAGTATACACGCGTTATTCAAGTATTTACAGGTATGTTATTTTGAACAAGGCCAATTTTCTGACAGTGTAACATTTGTGTAATTGACTAATTATCAAAGAATCTTTCACATCAAAGAATTCAATACGTGACATTATATGACCTTATACAATCTTGCACGGAGTATATATTATTCAGGGCGCATATGGGATTATTCGAAACCACGCATGCTATTTTGAGTTTACTTTTTTATAACATTTATTATTTTGTAAAAATATGGCATTATTGAGAAGGGGTTGTATAACAGATAATATGTTAATTCGAAACTGTAAATTTTGAATAATAAATAAAGAAATAAAATGAACAACTTTGTATTTTCAAATTGAGAGCTTTATTTAATGGAAAATTCACTGATTCTATAAATGGCCATTTTCAGTATTATATTCGGTAATATAATATTACTAGCTATCGTTATATAAATAATTCAAATATGACCGAAATATATTTAAATTACACAGGCAACGAAACATGAACTTCACAACGAAATCTAAACTACATAAAGAAGTCTAAACTACACCAAATCTAAACTACAACGAAATCTAAACTATGCAATGAAATGTGAACTACACATGTAACGAAATACACATGTTCTGCCTTGCCCTCAGATTTGTTTGTTTACGAACTATTCTTCCCGAGATTTGCAGCCTGTAGGCAAAAAAAATATTGAATTAGTAAAGATACAAAGCAGGTGCCTCTTATAAGTAACAAACCAACTAAGCAATGAAATATGAACTACACATGTAACGAAATACACATGTTCTACCTTGCCCTCAGATCTATTTGTTGACGAACTATTCTTCACGAGATTTGCAGCCTGTAGGAAAAAAAATATTGAATTAGTAAAGGTACAAAGCAGGTGCCTCTTATAAGTAACAAACCAACTAAGCAAATAAATATGAACTACACATGTAACGAAATACACATGTTCTACCTTGCCCTCAGATCTATTTGTTGACGAACTATTCTTCACGAGATTTGCAGCCTGTAGGAAAAAAAATATTGAATTAGTAAAGGTACAAAGCAGGTGCCTCTTATAAGTAACAAACCAACTAAGCAATGAAATGACACATGTTCTGCCTTGCCCTCAGATCTATTTGTTGACGAACTATTCTTCACGAGATTTGCAGCCTGTAGGCAAAAAAATATTGAATTAGTAAAGGTACAAAGCAGGTGCCTCTTATAAGTAACAAACCAACTAACCAAATGTTCTTCGGTATTGGTAAATGTCATCAGCTAATGCTTTTTCGCCTTCTGATCCAAGATTATTATTATAAATATTCAAGGAAGTAAGAGTGGTATTCTTGCATAGTGCTTTAGTAGTGCTTTTCCTCTTTCTAATCCAAGATTATTACTATAAGACTAACGTGGTGTTTTTACAAAGCGCACTAAAACTAGTTTTTGGTGAAGTAGATCGCTGAGGAATTGTGTTGTTAAGGAAGTGGAGCCGGGGAAATTGCGCCGTTAGGAAGGTGGAAGTTGTAAAGTCGATCAGAACTATATAGATTACAGAGGTTAGTATACTCCAAATTCAAACGAAGATTATAGCTAAACTAGAAAAGATTAAGAATCGAAGCTTTGTAATTTAATAGAACAACATTCGATCTACACTTTTGATTTAAAAAGCAATAGTCGAATTGTTTCACAAATTTGGGGTTGTCATATGAAAAACGTTTCGCGGGGGGTAAAATTTCTATATAAAATTGAATGATCGACATCTAAATTATCATATGATCAACATTTGGAACCCCTGTAAAAGGACATGTCCTGTGACTGATAAATATCATTATTTTTTAATCGATATAAAATGATTAACTGCTATATCGATCAATATCTATATATAAATTTTCCTGATGTTATCCGTCAGATAAGTTTGTAACAGAATTTTTTATAGAAATTCACAATAGAATTTATAATAACTTTCATACAAACTAATTAACCTTTTTACTATTACTAATATTAACTTTATCTATTTCGTATTTTAGAACAAGTAAAGTTTTTTAACAATTTTCTGGTTAATGTTACATGGAATTAAATTACTAAAAGTTTATCCTTTTTTCTTGAGTAATATATTATTTTATTGGTAGATTCTGATGGGTTCCATGACCATTCAGATGATACAAGGGTCTCTGATTAGGCACTGTTGCTGGAATGACAGTACAAGGAAAGTGTGTATGAATTTTAATTCAGTCCACTTTAACGATTAAGTTTCAAGAGAACGTAAATTACCAAGATGAGTATGAAGTTTAATTCTGTTCATTTTAACATTTGTGATTCAAAAGAATGTATGATTACCTGTAAATAGAATGAAGTTTGATTTGTTTTTTTTAATAATTGTGTTTCAAGAAAATAGATGTACGATTAACGTAATTATTTTAATTATATTCACTTTAACAATTATCAGATTTTCCAATTATATTTAGGTAAAAATCAAATAGATTAAGTCCAAAAAAATATAATTGAAATCTAGTGTTCTTACCCGACACACTTGATTGTACTGGTCCTGTGCGGCATCGCATACTGCACAGCTATCTTATAACTTAATGGGCGTTAATTACAAGTGTTAGTACTGTAGTAAATAAGGTTAGTAACGACTATAAATGGCTACGATAATTCATAGTCAATTTTCTGAATACTAAGAAGCTTTTAAATGGAATTGTTTAAAATTAAACTTTGCTTATCCCATCGTATAAGCAGAAAGGATGATACTGTCTCTAGAACTCAGAATTTCAGAATTCGGTAACATTATAGCTGGACTATTAGTTGCTATAACGATTCTGAAATTCTGAGTTCTAGGGACAGCATCATCCTTTCCGCTTATACGATAAAATAAAAAAATTTAGAAAATTGACTATAAATAATCATTGCTATTAATAGGAAAATTAAATGGAGCAAACCTTACTCCAACCCAACCCGGGTTATGCTTCAAATTAATACTCCCGGTTGTACTCCGGGTTATACTTCAGTTATACTCCGAATTACTACATATGGAGCAGACCCGGTTTGCTCCATGTAGAGCAGACCAGCATAGCGGGCTTATCTACACAAAGTTACACAATATATTTACATATTGGCACAACATTTCACAAAAATGGTTTGGCAGCCATGGATAAGAATTGGCAAAACTCAAACCAAAAAAAAATGATAAAGCACCTTTCAATCCATAAACTTTCAAAGTAATTCGGTAATCCGCGAAAGTAATTCAGAAATTAGGTGAGAGGTATGTTTGAACGTTAAAATTTAGCCTATAGGTGCAATAAATCAATAAACTCTGCAATTTAAGCCGTTTTATTTATAAATGTTATTCTTTGCAAACTCAACTAACAAAACAAAAGAGACTTAATGTAGGCTGATATGCGATAATATGAAGTTGAGTCATATGGTCTGAGTCGTGAGAGGGGTTAAAGTGAGTAGTGACTGTAACTATATAACGATTATTTAGATATCACCTAAGTGCGATTTCCTATTGTTTGAAATAAGCATAATGGTTGTGACTAATTTTGGCAATCGTAAATATGAATGCCACCAGGGAAAAATAAGGCTTCGGCTTCAAGTTTATCATAGATTATTTATCGGATTCAACCCTTTAAAAATATAATGGTAATATATATAATATGTATATTACTAATCAGATTTTCATGGGCTAAATCCAATAATTAATCTATGATAAACTTGAAAGCCCGAAGTCTCATTATCACTTAGATACAAACGATGATACATCTCAGATCTAAGATTATCTAAAGGAATAATGAAAATATTTCGTGAGAAATTATAGAATTATGCCTTATGTCGTATCGAAGGTTTCATCAAAAGTTATGCCCGCTGATGGTATTTATGGTTTTGGAACCATCGTGTTAGATATATCAACTGAACTAAGATCTTTTGGTGGTTATTAATTGATTGTGAGCTTTCAGTAAAAGGGTGCTTATTGAATTTGCTCCTGCTCCGAACTGCTATGTTAAATTAGCTAAGCATTATGTGATTTCGGATCCATAAAGATGACTTAATTCGTAGAGTGTTAATAATAAAATTTAAAAAAAGCCCAAATCAAATAGTTAATAATTGCGAATTATCTTACTAGCACATCCCTACACTAGCAAATTATAAAAAATAAATTAAGTAGACAATAAATTAAAAAAATAAAAATAACTAAAAAATTTTTAAATTAAAAAAAAATAAATAAATAAATAAATAAAAATCAAAAAAAAAAAATTTATTAAAAAAAATAAGTAATATTAATTATATGTTTGGAGGTATGGACGTGGACATTTGAACAATGTCCAAATATGCCCGTGTCCAAGTAATATGCACGGACAGTGTCCGTGTACATTACTGCTCTAAACTGTATAAATTCAATTGTATAAAAATTGACAAATCACGAGAAAGTTACTCTATAGAGTATAACACGGAGTAGAGCCCAGAGTATAAACCAGAGCACAACCCGGAGTATAACCCGGAGTATAACCCGGAGTATAACCCGGATCTGCTCTATAGGGCGCCAGCGGCGCCCTACAGACACTTGTATACTATATAATTAGATAATAAATTGGTATTATAATCTCTAGGCACACCAAACACAGTTTTCTCGCCTTTCTAATATGGCTCGTGATTACCTTGCGATTTCTACGTCCTCAGTTGCTTCCGAACGTTCCTTCTCCGCAGGTGGAAATTTGATTGTGAATAAAAAATTCAGTTTGATGTCTAAAACTGTGAGGGCTGCCCAGTGTCTCCGGTCGTGCCTGCAAGGGCCATTGAAGGGAAAATTTGGAAGTTTATGATTACAGGTATAGTTACTTATATGGGTCTTTGCCTTGCAAATGACCTTACGGTATCATGTACCGTAAGGCCTTTTCAAGGCAGAAACCCCATATATCGTCAACAATCCTTTTTGTCCTAAGTATTTTGGCTCTAAAATTGCAAAATATATGACTAAAAATTAATTTTACCAATTATTATGAAGAACATGAACCAAATAGATTGATAAGAAAACTAAAACATATTCAGCAACAAACAATCCATATAAGTTTGTGTTACTTTATAGTATCAGATTGGTTTTATTAGAGATTCATTTTAGAAATGTAATAAGCGAGCAAATACTATTTGCAAGTTTAATTTCATATATCATATGGTTAGTGATAATAAATAGAAATGCTAAGTTTTCAACATAATTAGTCTTCTTTTTTTTTTTTTAAACAACTTTAAGATTATATATATGCTAGTTTTTTTATTAAATAGAATTCAGTTTTGAAATTTTTTTCAAAGTATATGGGGTCTTTGCTATGAAAATCGCGTTATAGGACATATGATTTACTATGTCCCGTAACATGATTTTCATAGTGTTGGGATCTAGATAATCTGTTTATCTAAAGATAATTATTTGTTGAAAGAAATCATTATCTGTTATCTATATCTGTTCATAATTCCATTATCCAGATAATTATCTAGATTATCTGTTAATTTTTAGATATATATTTCGTACTAGGTAAACCTATAATATAAATTTTGTGTATCGCAGAATTGTGACATACAACTTAACTATTAAATCAATACTTGCGAAATTGTAGATGCGCTAGTTTTAATTTCACACAAGATAATCCGTATAAAGCAACCTAAGATTGCTCCAGATTACTCCATATATATTCTATATTTAGTATAAAAGCTTCATACCAAGGACGGAATGATATTGAAGATTTCACATAGTGTATAGTTATACTGCAATTTAAATAGCGTTCGTATGCAAAATCTTGCATCTTATTAGATAAATGCATATGGCAAAGCAAATATGTGAATATATATAGAAACTTAGCATGTTACATCTTCACATCTGATGTAACTTGCTCCTGTATTTTGTGTCATATAAAATAGTTAGTCTAACTTGATACCTGATTCTGTAATTTATTTTCTTATAGTCGTTGTTTAATTGCCAATATTGATTGCCATTACACCATTGTATATTGAAGATCCGATTTTTATTTCTGTATTAAATATTGATTTTTGATCCACTTGACATTACCTATAACAAGATAGAACACTAAAATCGGAAATGTTGATTTTTCCAAATTTGAAATCTATAACTATATACTAAAAAAATTTGTGTGTAACCTTGGTGCCTAATAATAATATCAAAATTTATACAGAATTGCGAGAAAATCATTTTTTGTTAAGAACCCACTCGGGTTAACTTAGTAAAATTTTGAGTTAGAAATCTAATATCTTTTAAAACTATCTAAAAAATCTTTGTATAACGATAACGTTTTTTATATTGTGTAACGATAACGTTTAGATTACTCTATTTATACTGTGTAATGATAACGTTTAGATTACCTATTTATACTGTGTAACAATAACGTTTAGACTAACAATATAAATAATTGTATTAAAGTATAGTATCTATTTATACTGCAATATGATTGGGCAATATAATTTGTGTAACACTTATATGCAAATAGGTTACACAAAAGCTTATTGTACGGGTTTCGCAAAAATAATTTTTGGTTACACGCCACTAATGTTGTGTAACGTTACACAAACCCGCTTTTGGTAGCTTTTTAGTTTTGAACCCATTTCAGGTTATTTGAACCAAAACTGGGTTCATTTGAACCAGATTAGGTTCATTTGAATCAAAATTGGGTTTATTTGAACCAAATTATATTTATTTAAACTGATCGGGTTTATTTAAATAAAATCAGCTTTATTTGAACCAAAAATATGGTTATTTGAACCAAAAATGAGTTTATTTAAACCAAA
>QKWP01001857.1:31271-44651 GCA_003550325.1 Gigaspora rosea | reverse complement strand
ATGTTTCGATGATTTTTGATGATTGTACTACAAGATCAGATTAGATCTTTGTTTATTTTTTTTTGTTTATAATTTAGATCTTCTATTAATTTTATATTGTTTCTTCATTTTCCTTTTGTTTTTTTTGGGTTGGTTTCATTATTTTTAGCTTCGTTTTGTTTTTTTTTATCTTATTTTTTTTTTATTTTTAATTTTTTTTTATTTTATTTATTTTATTTCTACACTTTACCACTAGCACTTTGCAAGAAATTCAACAACTTTTCAGCACTTTGTGCAGGCCAACCCAGCCTTTTAATACTTTGCAAGAACATATAACTAATTTCTCCAGCAAGCAATTTTTAAATTTTAAGAACACAAGTTTTTGCAAGTTTTTGCAAGGTTTCGTTTTATTTATTTTTTCGTTTCATGTTTATTGTTTTTGTTTTTTTGTTTTATTTTTATTAATTTATTTTATTCCGGCACTTTGTGAAAACCTTCGACAATTTCTGAAATCACAAATATAAGCAAATATAATCAAATCTGAGCAAATATAAGCAAATATAATAGTTTATTTTTTTTCGATTGTGTTTTTTTTGTTATTTTTTTCAGTTTCGTTATTTGCTTTTTGTTTGTTTTTATAGCACTTTTTAGGAAGTTGCGAATATAAGCGAATATAAGCGAAATGATAGTTAAACAGAAGAAGAGAAATAATAGCTAACTACAGGGTAAGAAAAATAAATGTATAAAGCTAGTATTATGTGACGAAGTGTGAAAGTAGTTTAAAATATTACTATTTTTTCATTTTTATTTTTTTTTGGCATTTTTTTTATTTTAGGAAGTAGCGAATATGAGCAAATATTAGCAAATATAAGCGAATATTATAGTTAAAACAAAGAAAAAAAGAAATCATAGCTAACTGCAGGGTGAGAAAAATAAGTATATAGAGCTAGCATTATGCAATAAAGTGTGAAAGGGTTCAAAATATTACTATTTTTTTCGTTTTGTTTTTTTCATTATTTTTTTGGGTTTAGTTTTTTTTGTTTTTATTTTTTTTGTCATTTTTTCATTTTTTCGTAAAAAATATATAATAATATATAATAAAATATATAATATTGATTAAAATATATTTTAATTAAATATAATGTTTAATAATAATAATAAATAAAAAATATAAAATTTTATATTAAATTGCGAAACCTTGTGAAAATATACTAAAACATGCGAAAATCTGTAAAACATTTAAAAATAAGTATACAGTATAATAGTATTGTTATTCCTGATTTTTAATCTGATATCTATTGATTATTACCAATTATTATCGATTACTATCTTAATCGATAGTTCTCGTCATGGGAGATTTAAATCGATTACTATCCAATAATGATAAAAATCGATAGTAATCCCTGTACAAATTTTGGTGATGAAGCCCTAAATATTTTGGATAATATCCAGTATTGTAAGAAAATAATTTAATTCATTAAATGCCATATATATATATTTACAATAAAAACTTTATACTCACGAATTATACCAAATGTGCCGGTTATATCAAGTTTGAAACTGGTATATCATTTACAGAGCTCCGGTTACAATTAACTAAAAAAGCAATTATATACTGATTACTATGGATAACATACTGGTTACTGTGGATCACATACTAGTTGCCGTGGTCACATATTGTAACAGTTAATTTGGGAGAGCGATAAACAATATAACAATAGTGCCAATTTACACCCCAACTGATTATGGATGAGGGTATAATATGAATCTATAGGTCACGGGTACAATAAAGGTCAAATATGCAATACAATAGATGATCTATCACTAAATCACCACAATAATAAAAAGACGCTGACGCCGATGATGCTTATATGGGGGATATCAATAAAATGATATCAATAAAAATAATAATAATATATGATCTTGATAGAAAGTGAAATCAAAATAGGTATCACAGGGTATATGGTGGGCCAGATTTCGATCAGGTAATATTTTATGTAAACAAGGTATGGATAGTTAGGAAATTCTAGTAACTATGGGTATTTATTTGAATGGAAAAATTAATATCAAAAGAACCATTTGAGACTGGAAATGCTAAAGAAGGCGATTTTTACAATACAACTATATTAACTAAAGAAGCTTTATTATAAACGAAGTTCAAAGAAAATAAAATTACGTGACAAAAGGATTATCAAAATTTATTACACAGAATTCGAGTTATAATAAGCCAATACGAAGTTAAAGTCAATTCAGTTTGTTGAATTGAGTCTCGCAAGGTTCATTAAGGTTACAAGTCAAATTTAAAAGATAAGTATATATTTATTAGAAAATTGTTATTTTGAAATAGATGAAAAACTTGCGTTAACTTTATTGAATTTGAAGGTCTTATATACATGTTTTTGAGTCAGAGCGTTTACGCTTTATTTTGAGCAATTTCACTTTAATCTAGATGTATACATTCTTTTTAATTCGTATACATTCTGAACAAAGTGTATGCACTTAGGGCGCAATTTTACAAACCCGTACAATCACGTAGACACGATATTTTGCTCTTGCATGGGTTAAGCCACCAAGCCGCCATCTATTTCCTTTTTAGTATAAGTGATAAATATTTATATGAGGAAAGAATTAAAAATTTAGTACAAATTAACTACTTCTATGAAAAATAAAATAGGTATGGAAATTTCTAGTAACTTTTATCATTACAATATATACTATACGTATTTAATAGTAATGATAATCTTGTAAAAAAATTAATGGCTTCACAAAATTCGAAAACTGCTTCTAATACTAATATATTTAACATTAATGAGTCTAATGCTAATACATTTAGCACTAGTAAAAATGAACAACAGGAATTTAGTGAACAGAGTAAATTAAGCCAATTATCTAATAAAACAAACGCAAACATGCCAGTGGCAAAAAACAAAGAGATATTTGGAGTTATGTTAATAAAGATGCAGCTTTAGGTCATGGACATTACAAAGCTAGTTGTACAGTGCCTGCCGTAAGTATCTGACCCGGTGTAACTTCACGTGCATTGTACATACAACCTTAAAATTTTCTCACGACAAACAATGATGCAAACGCTGATCATTCTTACCATTTGCAGGCAATTTATTCATTTACCAGAGCAATGTTCTCCGCCCAAATTCTGAACCTTTAAAATGCCTCTTCCGCTGCATAAGCGATATGAAATCATTTTTTTGCACTATCATTCCAAAGGTCCGAAGCTTGGGCTTGGTGCTATAGCAAAGATTGTAGGCTGTAGTAAGTCTACTGCGCTTTATTGGGTAAAAAAATGGGGGGAAACAAAAAATTTAAATGATGAACAAAAACCTGGTCGAAATCGGATCACCACTCCGCGGCAAGATGCAAAGATCCTTAAGCTTGCAAGTGACAAAGAAAATGTAACTGCTGTTAAAATACAACAGGAAATGGAAAAACGGAATATTAGCATTAGTGTACACACTATTCAAAAGCGTCTACGTGAAGGTGGGGCAAAATATATGGCGAAACTTTCCAAACCACTTCTCATAGAGAAGCACAAAGAGAAACGGCTAAAATGGGCAAAAGATCATCAGGATTTCGACTGGGACCAGGTAATATTTACAAATGAAAGTACATTCCGTTTGAATCAACCGCATCCAAGAACCTGGCAGTGGTCTGGGCGGCGTAAATTATGGCGGTCCGTGAAGCATCCGTTGAAGCTCAACGTGTGGGGTTGTTTTTCGTCTTCGGGCTTTGGCAAGCTGATTTACTTTCAGCACAACTTGAATGCCAAATATATGGTTAAGATATATGAACAAGGTCTCCTCCCGTCTGCTGAGCTTCTTTTTGGAGCCAATTCGGATAAATGGATTTTGCAAGAAGACAACGACTCGAAGCATTGTACAACTTTGTCAAAGGATTGGAAGGAAGAAAACAACGTCAAGGTTCTTCCATGGCCATCTGTTTCCCCCGACCAAAATCCTATTGAAAATGTTTGGAGATTGTTAAAAATTAAAATAGCAAGAAAAAAAATTAGAACTCTTGCAGGATTAAAATCGTGTTTGGTAAAAGAGTGGAATGCATTAACCTGTGAACTTGCTACTAAATTAGTCCGTAGTATGGAAAGGCGGGTTGAGGCTTTAATTGAAGCCAATGGGGATTACACAATGTATTAGTAGTCTAAACGAATCATGTATTTTTTAATAAAAAAAAAATAAAGTTTTATCTTGCCTCTCTTTGTGTTATAGGGGGTCGGATACTTACGGCGGGCACTGTAAATGGTGTTCTGTTACATGGGATAGAGGTTGGCCAAGTGACATGCGTATACATCTTGCTCGGCTATATTTAAATGTTCCTGACGATATTAACTATTTTTGAAGAGATTTTATTGTTGAAGAAAAAAATTCTATACGAAAAAAGTTAAAATATGATCAATCTGAAATTACAACTCATTTTCAAAAAATTGAATCAATTCCTGAAACACGAGTAGAGTCCTTAAATCAAGCAATTTTAAAAGCATGAATTATGTGTAATTTTTCATTTGAAACCATAGAAAATTCTTTCATTATTGATTTGTTTCAACTTGCAATTCCTAGATATCAACTTCCATTATGAGATAAGCTTTCTGGTCGTTTTTTAGACCAGGAAACTTTAAGAATTGATAAACGAATTGATGACGAATTAAAAAAAAAAGGAAATTTTACTTTAAGTATGTAATATAAGGATTAGTCAGAGCGGCCACAAAAGTCCAAATCAATTATCGTCACAGCACCTAGGCACCTTATTGTTTTTTTTACTTAAAATATACTAAAATATTAACATTACCTGAACTTTACAATAAGTATTATAATTTCCTACTATGGCAAAGTTTGAGCAACGTTAATTAGTATATTTATATAAAAAAAAATCATGAAGTGCTACGGCTACTGTTGCAATGATCGATCTAGATTTTTAGAGACCATCCCAGCTAACTCGTAATATAATCTAGATTTTATTTTATTATATATAATGCTTAATAAAATTAAAATTTTTTTAATAATAGCCTTGGATGGGTAGATGTTACCTACTCATGATTTAATTTATAACTTCATTATAACTACTCCTAAATGCAAAGAATATCTTATTACCATATTACTGTAAAATAGCGCACATGAGCGCTATTTTAAAAATCGCATCTGCTAAAAATAGCATACTAGGTTTCGAAATAACACTCATGCGAGTCCCGAAATAGCGCGCACCTTATATAGTATATTGTTATAGATTAATAAATAAATAAATAAATAAAATACCGTACAGGATTACTACCTGTTTGTGTACAGTACATCCGTACAAAATAACAAATTGAAGATCTATAATTTAGGAAATTATTTGCCGCAAAGCTATGTATTTTCTATTTAAGGAGATTATTTTCAAATAAATATTTATATACTGTATAAAAACTAGGTTGGTTTCAAAATAACGCATATGCGCGTACTTGAAATACCGTGCAGGTGATCGAAATACCACGCAGGTGTGTGCTATTTCGCCATAATACGGTAAACTTAAAGAATACAATACAATTAATTATACTAGAAGTTTTATGGCTAGTGAAATTAAAAAATTTATTAAAAATATAGGTGTTGAAAAATTTGCAGCAATTATAACAAATTTTGGTGCAAATCTTCGAGTAGCATGTCGAATTATTCAAGATACTTATCCTTCCATACTAAATATTAGATGTGTAGCACATGCAGTAAATTTACTTGCATCCGATTTTGCCAAATTAGATTCAATTAAAGATATTGTTACCAAATGCAGTTTAATTTTAAATTTTTTTCACAATTCTCATATTGCTCATGGATATTATTCAGAACAACTTCGTATAATGAAAATTAAGGATGGAGAAATTAAATCATATTGCAAGACTTATTGGGGATCACTTTTTACAACAGTAGACTCAATTGTTAAATCTAAACCAGTTTTTGATCGGGTAAGTATAAAGGTTGATAATTTTATACCCTTTTTGATGTTACACTATTGTAATCAGTTTATTTATATAGATTTTAGAAAATCATGTGTCAGTAATATCTAATGCTGCGGTCTATAATCTTCTTCTAGATGAAGACTTTTATATTAAATATCATCAAATTTCTGTTGTTTTAAAACCTATAAAGGAATTAAATTGTTTAGAAGCGAGAACAGCCAATTTAGCTGATGTTTTTATTGGTTTGGTTAAATTAGCTGCAAGTATCAATTGGGTTGAAAATTCTAATCCTTGGAAAAAAATATTATTACTAATTTTAATCAACGATTTGATGAACTCGTAAATCCCATTACAATTCTTACATACTGGTTGCATCCTTTATATAGAGGTATATGTGTAAATAATAGACTAATCAAATAATTTTTTGTTATTGCCCTTTTTTTTTTAGGCTGTGGTTTAAAAAAATAGCACTAGATAGAATTTATGAAACAGCTGCATCACTTTGGAGTAATTTACATTATTCAGAAAAATTATGTGAACAATTATTATTGGAAATGCGAAGTTGGAAGCAGAAAGTTGACCCTTATAATATTTCCTACAATTCTACTCGTGAAATGCCAATTAAATGGTGGCTTAGCATAAATGTTGATGAGAATTAAGAACAACATTTAAAATTGGCATTACGTTTAGGGAATTGCTATTCGCACCATGGATTTTTGCTATTTGCACCATGGTACATGTAGATCACCTTGATTTTGTTACTTAACTATTTTAACTTTTAAAAACTTTTATTAATATTATCTCTATGAGTTCTTGATCAAATTTAATAAATTTTTTTTATTTAAATTCTATGGATTCGTAGAATTAAAATAAAAAAATTTTCATCAAATTTAGTCAAGAACTCGTGGAGATACCTTTGATAAAAGTTTCTGTAAACAATTTTAACGCAGCTTCTTTGTATTAAGTTTTTTTGTTTTTTCAAAATAACCCACTGTTCGGCGATGATTTACAAGAAATTTATTATGCTAACTAAAAAAATTTATAACAAGACTTGTAGTGCATATCATGGACCAATAGAATCTCAAATTTCATGATAAAATATTAAAAACTCGTAAAGATATTAATGTTTTTGTAAATTTTAACACATACGTTTTCGCAAGTTTCCCTCTAAACTTCAAATGATTCCAAAAGCAGTTTCTCAAAATGAAACCTCCAAAATGTGAATTAGTAAGTTGATAGAATAGGTATTCGAGAGTCTTCAGTTAAAATTTCATTATAAACGAATTAATATTGACGAAGTTATGATGATTTTTCAATTTGCTTCCAGATTTGAAATTTTCTAAAATTTTTAATTTTGATGAAAACAGAAAAATCACTATTACAGGCTAGATTTTTACAAGTTCAAATGAAACAAGTTACTGCGCACTAATATAATCAATAGAGAATATGCTAAAATTTTGTTTTCTAAAATTTTAAGTTATTTGGTTAAATATTTATTTCATAATAGCTTTTTTTCATTTGACGTAGCTTCTTTATAATATACTTTTTGGAAATAAAAGAATCTTTCATCAAAGATATTTCTACAAGTTCTTGACCAAATTTGATGAAATTTTTTTATTTGAATTTTATGGATCCATAGAATTCAAATAAAAAAAATTTCATCGAATTTGATTAAGTGGTTGCAGAGATATCTTTAATCAAAGTTTTAGAGAATTTCAAACCGCTTATCACATGACAGATACGTTTAAATTTTTGACAAAACTTTGATTAAGGATATCTCTGCAACCACCTGATCAAATTTGATGAAAATTTTTTAGTTAATTATTATGGATCCATAGAATAAGTAAAAAAATTTTCATCAAATTTTATTAGGTGGTTGCAGAAATATCCTTGATCAAAGTTTTGTCAAAAATATAAACGTATCTGTCATGTAATACACATTTTGAAATTCTTTAAAACTTTGATCAAAGATATCTCTGCAACTACCTGATCAAATTTAATGAAAATTTTTTAGTTAATTATTATGGATCCGTAGAATAAGTAAAAAAATTTCATCAAATTTTATTAGGTGGTTGCAGAGATATCCTTGATCAAAGTTTTGTCAAAAATTTAAACGTATCTGTCATATGATACGTGTTTTGAAATTCACTAAAACTTTGATCAAAGATATCTCTGCAACTACCTGATCAAATTTGATGAAAATTTTTTAGTTAATTATTATGGATCCGTAGAATAAGAAAAAAATTTTCATCAAATTTTATCAGGTGGTTGCAGAGATATCTTTGATCAAAGTTTAGAGAATTTCAAAACGCGTATCACATAACAGATACTTTAAATTTTTGACAAAACTTTGATCAAGGATATCTCTGCAACCACCTAATGAAATTTGATGAAAATATTTTTACTTATTCTATGGATCCATAATAATTAACTAAAAAATTTTCATCAAATTTTATCAGATGGTTGCAGAGATATTCTTGATCAAAGTTTTGTCAAAAATTTAAACGTATCTGTTATGTGATAAGCATTTTAAAATTCTCTAAAACTTGAATCAAAGATATCTCTGCAACCACCTGATCAAATTCGATGAAAATTTTTTTATTTGAATTCTATGGATCCATAGAATTCAAATAAAAAAATTTTCATCGAATTTGATCAAGTGGTTGCAGAGATATCTTTGATCAAAGTTTTAGAGAATTTCAAAACGCGTATCACATGACAGATACGTTTAAATTTGTTGACAAAACTTTGATCAAGGATATCTCTGCAACCACCTGATCAAATTTGATGAAAATTTTTTATTTAATTATTATGGATCCGTAGAATAAGTAAAAAAATTTTCATCAAATTTTATCAGGTGGTTGCAGAGATATCCTTGATCAAAGTTTTGTCAAAAATTTAAACGTATCTGTCATGTGATAAGCGTTTTGAAATTCTCTAAAACTTTGATCAAATATATCTCTGCAACCACCTGATCAAATTCGATGAAAATTTTTTTATTTGAATTCTATAGATCCATAGAATTCAAATAAAAAAAATTTTATCGAATTTGATCAGGTGGTTGCAGAGATATCTTTGATCAAAGTTTTGAAGAATTTCAAAATGACAGATACGTTTAAATTTTTGACAAAACTTTGATCAAAGGATATCTCTGCAACCACCTGATGAAATTTGATGAAAATTTTTTTACTTATTCTACGAATCCATAATAATTGACTAAAAAATTTTCATCAAATTTGATCAGGTGGTTGCAGAGATATCTTTGATCAAAGTTTTAGAGAATTTCAAAACATGTATCACATGACAGATACGTTTAAATTTTTGACAAAACTTTGATCAAGGATATTTCTGCAACCACCTAATAAAATTTGATGAAAATTTTTTTACTTATTCTATGGATCCATAATAATTAACTAAAAAATTTTCATCAAATTTAATCAGGTGGTTGCAGAGATATCCTTAATCAAATTTTGGCAAGAAATTTAACGTATTTGTTATGTGATACGCGTTTTGAAATTCTCTAAAACTTTGATCAAAGATATCTTTGCAACCACTTGATCAAATTCAATGAAAATTTTTTTATTTGAATTCTATGGATCAATAAAATTCAAATAAAAAAATTCATCGAATTTGGTCAAGAACTTGTAGAGATATTTTTGATGAAAGGTTCTTCTATTTCCAAAAAGTATATTATAGAGAAGCTGCGCCAAATGAAAAAAGCTATTATGGAATGAATATTTAATCAAATAATTTAAAATTTTAGAAAGCAAAATTTTAGCATATTCTCTATTGATTATATTAGTGCGCAGTAACTTGTTTCATTTGAACTTGTAAAAATCTAGCCTGTGATAGTGATTTTTCTGTTTTCATCAAAATTAAAAATTTTAGAAAATTTCGAATCTGGAAGCAAATTGAAAAATCATCATAACTTCGTCAATATTATCCGTTTATGATAAAATTTTAACTGAAGACTCTCGAATATCTATTCTATCAACTTACTAATTCACGTTTTGAATGTTTCATTTTGAGAAAGTGCTTTTGGAATTATTTGAAGTTTAGAGGAAAACTTGCGAAAACATATGTGTCAAAATTTACAAAAATGTTAATATCTTTACGAATTTTTAATATTTTTTTATAAAATTTGAGAATCTATTAGTCCATGATATGCGCTACAAGTCTTTTATAAAATTTTTATAGTTAGCATAGTAAAATTTCTTGTAAATCATCGCCGAATAGTGGGTTATTTTGAAAAAACAAAAAACATATTACAAAGAAGCTGCGTTGAAATTGTTTACAGGAACTTTCATCAAAGATATCTCCACGAGTTCTTGACCAAATTTGATGAAAATTTTTTATTTTAATTTTACGAATTCATAGAATTCAAATAAAAAAAATTATTAAATTTGATCAAGAACTCATAGAGATAATATTAATAAAAGTTTTTAAAAGTTAAAATATTTAAGTGACAAAATTGAGGTGATCTACATATACTATAGTGCGAATAGCAAAAATCCATGGTGCGAATAGCAGTTCCCTACGTTTATTCTTTATTGTTTCTTCACAGGCTATTTGCGAAAGGAACTTCTCAATGCTCAAATGGTTTTATGACAATAGGTGAACACAACTTTGTTTTTCCCGAGTGGAAGATATGGCAAAAATACGATCTTATTATCTTTCTAATTCTGATAAAGAACTTCGATTTTATGGAAAAGATTTAAGTAATTATAAGTTGTATGAAAGTATTAACGCATCAATGGTAACTTATGATTTGCTCGAAACTTTTAACCAAAATATTGATGACGATAATTTGGATAGTATTGACAAAAATGTAGACTTAGAAGATTCTCATTCAACCTTAAATATTGCAGACTTGGTAAATTTAACGTTGCCTGAATTTTCAGCAACTGGAGATGCAATATTTTCATCAGAACTGGTTATAACTCATCAACTTAGAGATACAGGTAATATGAATTATGATTCCATTGAGTTGGCATGTCGAATGGCATTGTATGATGATGAAAACTAAAAATTTATCATATCAAAATGATTTTTAAAAGATTGTATATACGAAAAATAGTTTTTTTTTTGTTTTACATTTTAATAAATACAAAACTATGTCAAATATGATGTAGTTGTTCTGAAAATTTTTTAAAATCGTAACTAAAATAAAAAATAATGAACAAAAAAAAACAATAAAACCAAATAAATAAAATAAAAATTAAAAATATATTCTTGTATCCAAAAATATCTAATAGTGAGTCTTTGCTATTGATAATTTTAGAATGAAACCTTGATATTAACTAATTTAAATAAATTTTAATAGAAAGATTTCGTCCTTTATACTTTCATATGTTGCTAACCAAACCTATTCACTGGTAAAATTTTAAGCATTCGCCATGTTGAATAGCACGATTCGAATGCAACTCAAACTGCCATTCAAACACTATCATATGATTTCACAGACATGCATGTCTGTTAAAACATGTAATAGTATTAAATGGCAGTTTGAATAGCAGTTTGAGTTGCATTCGAATCGTGCTATTCAACACGGCGAATGTTTTAAGTTTTACCAGTAATTATAATGTGCATGTGGATCTTTTTGACATGTTGACTAGCCTGTATATTTGATCTGGTCTGATTCTTAATAGACGTAATTCTCTTTTAATTTGTATAAGATTGTATTACCTTTTATTACACATGATTTTAAGATAAACTAAAAAAAAAACAGCTAAGATCGATCCTTATTTTATTATATTTCTTACATAATAACCTATGATTTCTTTAAAATAAAAACTGATATCGGAATAAAATGGAATAGAGTATTTACTGTCTCTAATGGTTGATTGAATGATATCGGCAATTTGTGATTTTTTTATGACCATTTTATCTTCTCCCAGAACTCACTAGAAATTTTTTTTGTCTAGTGTCTGGACTTATGTCCTTTGCTCTGCTCTGGAAAAACCATATACTGTGATCACCGGAATAGTGAGTAAATTCTGTAACAGGATTTTTTACAGATAACTTACTAATGCAAACTAACTCAACAGAATTGTAATTAAGTTTATAATAGAATTTTTATAGTAGCTTATGGTAGAAATCACGATATTCTACAAACTAACTTAATCCTAACCACTATATGTATCGCATTAATGAATAAGTTCTGTATTAGAATTCTTTATGGCAAATCATAATAGAAGTTATGATAACTCTGATATAAACTCAACCAAATATCACGTTTATTACAATAGTAATAAGTTCTGCAATAGAATTGTTTATAATTACTTATAAATATGATTAAAAAAATGCCAAATAAGATGAGTGGCACATTTGCACTATCCATCGCACTAGTTTAATAATAAAAAAAAAGCTATAACTAACTACTGTCCCATAATATAACAACCAAGTGTATAATTTTGTACTGCCTTATCTAATTATTATTGATTTAAATTTATTTATTTTATCAATTTTACCAATTTATTGATTTCGCCAATTTCACCAATTTCACCAATTTTACCAATTTCACTAATTTCACCAATTCACCAATTCACCAATTTCGCCAATTTCACCATTTCACCTGGTGAAATTAAGTAATTTTACCAGCATCTCTAAATAAGGCTGCACATTTGCAACAAAAATACCAGCGTTAACAATAGTCTATACTGCTAGCAACGTAAAAAGCATGCAAATTTAGAGCTAGATTTATTAAAATTTAAATCTTTAATTGAAACAAATCTCCAGCTTGAGGGTTTTTTTGATTTTATGACGAATTTGATTGTTCTTAAGAAATGTTTAGCATACAATATAAATGAAGCTAAAAAATCGACGATTGACTTAGTGCTCCTAGGTCCGGTCTGGGTCTGTCTGGTCCGGGTCTGGTCCAGGATCAGACCAGACTCAGACTCTAAATTTTACTAATTTCAGATTTTAAACCGGACTCAGACTCAACTATAAGACCGGTCCGGGTCTGGTCTGAAGTCTGCAGACTGGTTTGAGTTTGAAATATAATTATATGTATTTTTGGTGCTAAACAAGTTTAATTAGTGCATTTTGTAAAAATTAATTAGTAAAATTTTATGAATCATAAGATTTTATAAAATTTTATTAATAAAATTCTATAAAATCTTATAATTTGCAAATTTTTATTAATTAATTCTAACAAAATGCACTAAGTAAACTTGTTCAGCACCTTAAAATGTACCAAAACGGCTATTTTTTTATTTTACTTGAAATTTAAAGATTTGATGCACAATTTTGGATTTTTGATCAAAAAAGTTAAATTTTAACATCTTATTATCAAATTTCAAGTAAAATAAAAATATCACTGCCAATTTAATGTATTTTAGGTGCTGAACAAGTTTACTTAGTGCATTAAGTTAGAAATAATTAGTAAAATTTTGTGAATCATAAGATTTTATAGAATTTTATTAGTAAAATTCTATAAAATATTA
>QKWP01001857.1:6950-26398 GCA_003550325.1 Gigaspora rosea | reverse complement strand
AAAAAAAAAAAAAAAAGGGAGAGAGAAATAAAAGAAAAAAAAGGGTAAAAGGGGGAGAGGGGTAAAAGGAAGAAAGGAGTAAAAGGGAGAGGGGGTAAAAATAGGTCGAAACGGCTTTTTTTTTTTAAGTTTTTTTACATATTTTGTGGAATATATTTTTGTGATCTATGGTAGCTTACGAATCAAATGAGCTTAAGAGATTTTGAACTCTGTTTTTTTTTTTTATTTGTGACGGGTCAAAGATCTGTTAATCGTTATATATCGTTTCAAATAATTACAATTATAATCGATTTGTAGATATATAACTATTTAATATAAAAATGATATAAATCAATTAAGATATATATCGATTTTTAACCGGTTAATCGATATATATTGTTATTTTTTAATCGATATAAAACGATTAACAGTTATATATCGATTAATATCTGTACATAAAATTTCCTGATGCTAATGATAACATTATAGAAAAAAAGAAAGAGAGGTCTATAAAAGGGCTCCAATTAGTTGGATTTAATGAGCAGAGTTTGCATTCCGTTCAGAACTATTTCAATGTATTAAAACTTATCTTGTCAATGAATGAATATTTAAATTAACAAGTCACACTAGTCATTGCCGATTGGTCTGGTTAAATATATATTAGAAAGGCATTGTACACGGAAATACTATTTTGCAAAATTGAGCTAGTCATATCCATGTTGGACCCACTCCACTTGTTGTTAAATAGTCGTGAACAGGTCTTATTAGTACATTATTTTTTTTAAAGACTTATTTTATTTCATATTTGGAAACCATAAAAAATTGGCCAAAAAACCTTGCTCTTGGCAAATAAATCTTTTGTTAGACCTTGCACGAAATGGATAGATCAAAATAAAAAAAAGTTATGGAAAAATTTGAACGAACTTGTAAAGACGTTGAATACCGAACAATAATTGATCTACTTGACAATCTAATCCCAGTTACGCTTGATGTTTATGCGATTCTATTCTGTTCAGGCTTGTTTGATGGATATGTGTAGACAGATTTTCATATCTGGACGTTCGCATTACGTTGAAAACAAAAAAACTACAATGAAGCTCCTTTAATATTTTTATTTGACCTATTTTATTGGAAAGATACGGATCATCCTTTTTATAACACATTTAAAATGTATTTACTAACTTTTAATGACTATTACATAGAAAACACACCTAGTCGAATTCGAGTGAATACTTCTCCAAATGCAACTGCTAATAGCATTATAAAGCAGTCATATATTACTAGTAATAATGATATTTAAAAATTTTAATCAATATTTAAAATTTTAATAAAAAAATTTTTTATAAATACTTATTTTATTAATTTTAATAAATTGTAGTGAATAATGATTCAGCATTTAAAATTGCATATTGTAAAGCATGACGATATCCATATAATGCCAGGACACTTGAATTTTTATTCAACAAAACTAGTCTTTTTTTAATACAGTATTTTTAAAAAATATTTCATAATTTTGAATGAAGTGGACCAGTAGATAATAATAAACAGATGAGGAAACCAATAAAAAAACCAACAAAAGAAATTATAAAAGAACTAACAAAAGGACCAAAGAAAATAACAGTAAAACGAACAAAGGAGAGAATAGTAAAAAGACTAATAAACGAACCAACAATAAAACCACCCAAAAGACTACAAAAAAAACTACCCAAAAGGCTACCAAAAAAAACCAAAAAATCTACAAAAAAAAAAAAAAAACTGAAATTTATTAGCTTATAACTTTAGGAAAACAAGTGGACTTACGATGTTTACTAACTGCATATAGCACATTTTATCTGCCACAACCTGGGTTATGTGAGTTTTGTAAACTTGCATTCGTCAATGATAATGGATATGCATACCATCTGGGTTGCTATAATAGAAAATACATTTATTGCAAGGAATTCTACAAAAAAGGAGTTTTTAAAAACATTGATCCATTTTTAAAGTAAATAGAAAAAGGAAACAATACATTTACCCTGAAGGACCTTGTTGATAGTGACGATGATGATACTGCTGATGATAATGATATAGAAGAAGAGACAAATAATGGTTTTAAAGAAATAGACGAATCGTTAAAATTTTAACCAAGTTTACAAATGAAATTAATCAAATAGATTTGTGGTAAATATATAAATTAGTAAAGCAAACAATTAGTTTGTTCAACTTAAATAAAGCCTTCTTCTAGCTTTTGCAAACTAATTTAAAGTTAGTTTTTGTATAAATATTAAAACTCAAAGGTTGCTTACTATAAAAAAAGCTTAATCTAAGAAACCTATACACATTACAGGTCTTAGAGATGGATCACTGAAGTTTGTTTGCAAAGCACCTAAGAAATGAGCTAGTAAAAGTTTTATTAAAAAAACTAGTAAATTTTTGTACATTTTCCTGTAGACAAAGTCTATATGTTTTCTATATATAAATTTTGTATAATATTAACGCATAAGTAGAACTTCAGTCAATCTTCTAAAAAGCAATCTTGTGAAATATTAGGTAACTTAATTATAAAAAATTTTGACTTGTTCCTATTGTAAACCAATATAAAAGTTTGCGTAATAGTACTTTTCAATAAAAAGTAAACAACCAATAAAAACATGCTATCGTACATTTTTCTATATTCATATGGGCGAATTTGTTGCCATTCAATATTGGCACAAATTCGATTTTATCACATATGATGATCAAATCTTGACTTTAACCAATCAAATTAATAAAGTGACATTTTGTTAATCAAGATGTGATTAATATCGATAACAATTTTATTGTCAAACGATTTTATTATCAATTTATTATCAGTGAAACTTAATTTAATTATATATTTTTAAATAGTAATTCGATTCTATATTTCTTTCATCACCTTATTAGAGACGCCTTTCAACTTTAGTTCATATTAAATTAAACAATATTGCTTATACGTATTTGATCTAAATTATCTAAAACATCTAGTTTTTTTATTTTTTTTTGTTGACTATATATCTAGAATTAGCACAACTGTGAGAACCAAGTATACGGCGAGCACTTCTACAAAAGACAATTAAGCACTTCAGATACCATATCTTCATTTCCTTCTGAAGTACAACTCTCCCTCAATACTTCTCTATCACTAACTACTTCTAGTTCTAACAACTACTCAATATCAGAAATTTATGATAAATCCTTACTTGAAAAAGACTCCAGTGATAAAGAAATTAAACTACCTACAAACTCTATAAGTGAAAGAAACTACTTCAATCCCAATCTAAACCTTCTTGAAATATACAATCCAAAAGCATGCTATAACAAATTTCTTTACTACCATAGACTACAAACACTCCCTTCTCCACAAACTGTGAGTTCTTTTTTGCATTATATACAAAAATATTATCCTATGTTTTATTCAAACCAATATATAAAAATTTCTATCAAACCACATTCCCGATTTGACTATATTTTCACAGAAGTATACATATACCTTCCATATAAAAATTTTTTACCAGATTACATTATATTTCCACCTTTTGAAGATTTATTACATTACTCTGAAGTTGAACTTAAATCACCCAATAACTCCTCAAATTCCAATTCATCTCATCCTTCTAAGGAACTCAGCTATAACAAATTTCTTAAAAAATATAATCTTCCATTATTGCCACCTTTACAAACACTTAAATCCTTTATAAAGCACTTATTTAAAAACTCATTTTTACTACCATTCAAAATCTCTATTAATACTATAACTTTCGAAGCACATGTATATCTCAATACCCAAGATAAAACTCTTCCAAACCACACTATACTCACATCTAACCAATATCCTAAATACTATCAGTCACTAATTAAATCATCTTCATTATCTACTGAATCAAATAGCACTTTATTAATGCCAACTACAGGCTCTTGTTCTAATATCCAAGACATTCTGCAAGATCTACATCTAACTATTGTTACACACAATGTTAGGGGTTTTAATATTCCTTCCAAAAGGCAAATCTGGCAAGATTACTATACGAACCATAACATTTCAATTGCATGCATTACTGAAACTAAAATTTCATCAAAAACAAAACTTTCTTTTTGCAACAATAACTTATTTACCTACTACTGGGCAAACTCTGAGAGCTCAATAGAAGGTACTGCAATTATGATTCACAATAATCTTAAACCTCATATTCACAGTATTCATACACATCCAGATGGAGCTATTGCTTTGAACTTGTTTTTCAAAGGTGATATAAAGCTCCGTATTATATCAGTTTACCTTTCATCTACTAATCTACACAAAAGAAATCAAACTCAAAACCAGGTTATTAACTGGATCCTACAGGCTCAACAATCTAACTTACACTCTATAATCTTGGGAGATTTTAACATGCATGATAATACAACTAGCTCAGCATCAAAATATAAACTTATTAACTTCCTACATCGCTCAAATATATTTGATATTGGAGCTCATTACAACAATACACACTATACCTGGTCAAACAAAATTAATCATAGCAGAATAGACTATATTTGAACTGATTCATTTAATATACAATTTCTTCTTTCTTATAATATTAATGACAGCCAAACTAGTACACTTAGTGATTATCTTTTTTTTTTACAACCTGGACATTTCCTAAAGCCTATAGCAAACCTCCACGCCTTCATACTGGTATTAGGGGGCATCCATAAATAACGTTATTATGTTTGAGGGGAGTCCCCAAAATATAATGATTTTTCACTATATAGGGGGGTCCTTCTAACATAACGCAATTTTTTTATTAAAATTTGTCTAAAACTTGATCCAGTGGTCAAATTTGGATGATTTTGGTACCATTCGAATCGTCTCGAGGAGAGGATTCGAATGGTACCAATGTCATTTGATTTGGAGCACGGGGTCACGTTTTATTAACGAAATACTATTGGTTATTATGTTTTCTTATAAAATTACTATAAAATCAATAGTATTTCGTTAATAAAACGTGATCCAGTAATCCAAATGAAATGATTTTGGTACCATTGGCTTCGTCTCATAGAGACGAATCGAATGGTACCAAAATAATCCAGATTGGACCACTGGATCATAATATATTCAAGTTTTTGTAAAATTTTATATATAAACATACGGATTTTGAAAAAATTTTTTATATAGTAGAGGGGGGGTCCAGCGCTACTATGAGGGGATACATAACGTTATTTATGGATGCCCCCTTAGTCGCAGAATTTTTAATTACAAAATAATGAACTCAGATCAATGGACAGAATATTCTGATCTATTGTCCCAACTATTTATCAAAAATCGTGTTCCACTTTCAACCAATATACAGGAAAGCATTGATACAACCTGGTACAAAATACAACAATGCACCATACAAGCTGCAATTCAAAAGATACCTAATAAAATAACTCGTAAACGAAGCTACAATCATAAATATACACCACACTGTACTGCACTTCATATTGGTCTTAAAAAGCTAGAACACCTATTTAACTTCTAAAAAGCAACACTACTTTTTACCTACCTCACATCAATTCACATATCTTATTTTAAACTCAAAAGCAAAGTGCAATCTTAATCCTCTTATAACTCTTGACCCTAATCAAATTCAAATATGGCTAGTACAAGCACAAAGTATTGGAAACAAATATATCATGCATACCACTTGGAATACTCTCTTCTTCTTCGTCAACAAATTAATCAAGGCTCTGAAAAAAGATGCGAATCTCTTGTTACCAAACCTACACAAGCTATAAACAGTATACTTGATCGCTATCAATCTCCTGTTCATTTTACAAATATTAAACTCCAAAACCAACTTATTACCGATCCTATCCTAATTAAACAACATATCCAATCACATTTTAATAATTAATCAAAATTTATTTGATAACTTTTGGAATCAACAATATCGTCCACCTTTACATATTAAGTCTGAATGGTATATATCACTAGCTCTTCCTATAACAGAAGAAGAAGTCACCCAAACAATTTCTTAACTCCCTAATGGTAAAGCCTGTGGTCCTACAGGTATTAGCTATGAAATGATCAAACATTTTAACTCAACTGGTATTACTATCCTTACATCACTTTTTAACTGGTGCCTCATACAAAACTCAATTCCCAAACAATAGAAAAAGGGAAGAATCTTTCCTATTCCAAAAAACAATAAGTTTGATAGTAATCTTAATCTTACACGCCCAATAAGCCTTATTGAACACACTAGAAAAATCTATACCAAAATTATCACCAACAGACTAAATCAAGTTTTTTCACAATATCCTATCCTTTCACCATATAACTATGTTGCTCTTCCTGGAAATAGTACTTCTATTCCTATTCATATCTTTAATAATCTTATAGAAGATGCCAACTGCAATCACAAAGAAATATGGCTTCTATCACAAGATATGAGCAAAGCTTATGACTCTGTCAACTCTACTCTTCTAGAACATGCTCTTATACGTTTACTTTTGCCGACTAATATTGTTAATACCTTTTTAAATTTTTTTTTTTTTTTTTTTTTAAATGTTAAGGTGAGACCTTGCTTTTATTTTTATTAAATTTAACAGAAACTTTTTACAATACTGAAAGAAATTTCATTTTTTTTTAAATCTAATGCTAAGAATAAAAACTCAGATATATATCTAAGTAAACCTAAATACTTATCTGCGGCCTAAACCTCCTTTTTAAATATTTTAACTGATCGACAAAACAAAGTTATTATTAATTTGGGACTTACACAATCCTATCAAGTTCAAAATGGTATTGATCAAGGAGAAACAATAACACCTCTTCTCTGGCAGATTTACTGTGATCCTCTTATTTCATACATATACTCAAATTCACCTGGCTATACAATTGAAACTTCCTAGCTTACTAACCTCAAAAACCTTACAACTGACAATTTACAAACCAAATGTTCAGTTCTAGCATATATGGATGATACTTTATGGATAGCATCATCCCAAACTGAGCTCTCCAAGATTCTTACTACCAGTATTGCAGAATCCTTCTATTCTATAGCAAACATTCAAGTTAACCCAACTAAATCAATACTTTCAACCAATATTAAACAACAAAACTACAACCCAATTATATACAACAACCATCCTCTTCCTCTTCAACAACCAAATCAACCTTTTAAGTTTCTTGGGTGCTGGTTCACTTTAGACAACAAACAATCTCAACAGACCAAACTTATTATTGCTGAATCAAGCCAGCTTATACAAATTGCCCGTACAAAACAAATTACAGATACTCAAGCATGCTATATCATCAATATTATTATTATTCCTACGATAGAATACCAGATACAAAATATAGTATTGAGCCAGTCAATATGTAACAAGATCATAACACAGCATATAGGATTAATCAAGCATAAAGCCAAACTTAACTGCACAATCTCTACTAGTACTTTACTTCATTCTCAAATTTACAATATTAAAAATAAGGTAGCTGCACGATACAGTCGCGCTAGAAACCAGGAACAAAGGTGTATAGTTAACAAATGTCCAAGTAAACGTAAATAGGAAATAAAATACCATATTTTGAATATCTAATGGATCAAAAATATATTTAATTGTTAATATAGCACTAGTGTAACTGGAGGTGCTTACGTGCCTCTTTTATTTATTACATTTGTAGTGAAATATAGTATAAATTGAATTATCATAATTTCACTGTAAAAAATCATGGTTTATATAATGCGTTGATTTATTACATTTGTATTAAAATATAGTATAAATTGAAAATTATTATAAGTACATATGTACATACATACAGTATTACAGTAATAGATGGAAATAGCGATAGATTTTTTAAATCTGTATTGAAGATTATGCTTATTTATATGCAAACAAGAAATGCAACGCGCAAATGCAGTAAGTTATGAATGGGTGAAAGGTATGTAGATAGCGGGACATAAATAATGGTTGGAGTGTAGACGTAATATTATAATATCGTTAAGAGATAATACGTGATATAGATTGTAACTATTATGTGAGGATCGGTATAGAAAGTATATAGTAAGGCAAAAAGATTAATAATGATTAATACAGTTTTATGGTAGCATACAATTGAAATGGTCTTAATTGTTGTAAAGCAGTTTTTTGTAAGGATATATAAGGAGGCAGATAATATATAGGGTGACAGGAGAAAGTTTTTTGAGGTTGATTAGAAAGGTAGGGTGTTATGATAGTATTTTGTATGCAGTTGAATAATGATATTTAATGTAACTTGGTTATAGTTTTTTGTATAGCAGATTGAGTTCGTTTTAGGGGTATATATATATATAAGTTAAGTATTATAAGAAAAGAACAGTAGTTGTGTTGAATTACTTAAGATCGATAAGGAATTGAATTTAAATTTATTTTTGTAATTATTTTACAGTAGGTTAAATTTACAAAGATAATAAAATTAGTATGATTATGATACGAGCTTGATATTCTGTTTTAGATAACAAAAATATGAGGAAATGCAGATTTACTTCAATGTAAGCTACGTAATCAGTTTTACTAGTTAGGTGGTGGGTTTTATATTTGTGTATTATTTTTATGTATTGTTAATGCTGTGCAATCTTTTATTTACTTTTTGTATAAAATTCAGAAATGTAGTTTTTTAAAAGGATTTTGATTGGTTGGTTTATTATCAAAGTTTAGACAATGAATTCTATAGGAAGGTAAACAAAATTTCGTCGGTGTTTAGCTCAGTTGCTAGTAGGTTCTATAGCAAAATTATGTTTATTTACCGAATGGGTATGATTTTATTAGTATGATCTTCGGCCAAAATTGATTAATTCCGAATTAGCCGAATATGATTTCTATGCTCTGATGCATTTGGACCAGAATTTTGATGATCCTCATGCATGAGTTTTATTCATTTAAAATTACAATATTAATTGGTTATGAATTTTAAAAATCAATTTTCGTTAGTTACATGTATTCTGTAGACGTTTGATTAAGTTATTAATGGTAATGGTTGTCGTTAAAGTGTTGTATGATGTTTATCGTTAAAGTATAAAGTTTAATTGAATTTCTACTATAAGTCATAGTAGAAGCCATAATAATTTCAATGCAAAATAAAATAACTTTGCAGCGTATTACGTGGCGAATAGGTTTATGATTGATTAACTCAACTATGATGGTAATCAGAATAGTTGGTAAGTGTTATCAAATTTTCATTAAAAGAAAAATTTTAAAGCAGTTTGTAACTATATAAGATTTGAGTAGGTTAATACTAATGTAAATGTATGTATATATTAGGTGAGAGGTTTAATTTAGAAGTAAAGTAAAAAGGAAGAAGCTATCAAAATGAAATAATTTTTTTATAGGTAGGGTCTTAGAAAGTAGTATAAGGCACGGAAATGAATATTCGTGTCGCATAAGGTATGCAAAGTTATTTTTTGTTTTGCATAATCCACCGATGCAATTTTTTCAAAAAAAACAGGTTTGTTTTTAAATTCCTATTGTGGTAATCGTACCATGCTTGGCATTAAATTTTTTTCTCTAGTGTCATTTGATGTTGATGTTAATATTCCGAAATTATTCGATAGGTCTGATAAAGCAAAAAGTAAAAATTTCTGATTCAATGATATGTAAACAGAAGAATTAAATTTGCCTGAGCTTAAAAGTGAAGATGAATTAATTTAGGCACGCAAAGTTAAATTTTTTTACCAAAAAAAAAACTGTTCTGCGGATGGAATTTTGAAATATCGGTTATGCAAAATGAAAAAATAAATTTGCGTGACCTAACATCATGGTGCAAAATCTCATCGTGTGGGGCGGATGTTTTATTTATTTAATTTTTTTTTTTTAATTTAAATAAAATAATAAATATGTTCACATAATTTCGGGTTGGATAATTTGGAATCTTGGATTTTCTTTTGAATTTATCGGGTAAATCAGGAAAATTAAGGGAATTATCGAGGACAACAGAGAAAAAAAAGTTAAACGGTAAAAATGGAATATGTGTCATAATAAGGATTTAAAAAAAAGTTCGGTTGAAAAACGGGTCAGAGAGTTATGGAAAATGAAAAACTAACTCTGCGTGGCTTAATAAGAGCATCGGTAGGCAAATATGTAATCTATAATTATTTCTAAAGTTGATTGAAATGGGATATTGTTATTTACTTAGTTACAGAGTAAAAGTTTACTTCGCTATTATCTTTGATGATCAGTGATTATCATTTAATCAACCCAATAAAAAATCCTACGAAAAAAAATGAAAAATGCCAAATAACAAGTAAATAGACAAATTAATTTGTATCGGGTTACCAATTTTTGTGTCTAAAATTCTTGCTTTTAATATCATTAGTTATTGCAGCTATGATATTTCTTATGTTTTTAGTTCTTATCGTTATCTTTAAACCATAAACACATTTGTCAATCTATGCCATATAAGAATACTAATATAAGGCGTGATGAATTCGCATGTGAAGAATAATGGCGTGATGAAATCATGCGTGAAAAATAACCAAAATTTGACGAATAAGTTATGCGGACCAATCAAACTTAAGATTTTGCGGACAAATACCACTCCAAACAGCGTAAAACCATGCACTCATTGCATTCATTTTGGTATATCTTGGATATACAACTTCAACACCACCTATCCAACTTTATTAAAAGATTAAACAACAATAGTCTATTAAGTACTACTACTCTTATTAAAGTCCAACAACTTCAAAATAACCTCTGGTCACCTATCAGTATCTTCTCATACTCTAATCCTACAATTGATGACCCTAATAAATTAACTACAACCTTTAAAATTATTTAGCTCTTCAAATATCTTAACTAGTCAATTAGCTCTAATACTTACTCTAACATTCCTTTTACAATCAAAGAAGGTTCAATTTCTTTAGAATCTATTCTTGCTACACATCCTAAATATACAACTTTATAGGTGTTGCGACATAGAGAAGCTGTCTGGTTGTCACCCCCCAAGCGGCAGGTCTAGAGTTCAAATCCCACTGGAGACAAATTGGAAAATAGGCCTGTGTTACGGTAACATTTGTTCATCAATCGGTCGGGTATATTACCTGTAACCTTGGTACCACCATCTTGAATGGGAGCATCGGCGCAGTTGTGTAAGTTACACAGACAAATCCAAGGGACTGGAACAATTGAAACCCGTTTGGCAAACCCTGAGTAGGGAGGTAAGGAAGATCCTTTTACGGTGCTACAGAAGCTCTTACAACTAGTGACTGGAGAACTGAACGGAATACACCCCATGGCAAGAGGGGACACCAACCTGGCTGCCGGAGTTGTACCAGAGGAAAGGTCCTATGTTTCGGAAGTAGGTACCAAGGAAAGTGAGACCATCAGCACATAAAGTCAGGCAGACCAATCCTTCCGGGCCAACTGGCTTGGTAGTTTGGGAGAAATCGGTATAAAGTTGGAAGTGTCGGATGTGAGTACTGGTGATCAGAATGAACCCTACAAGGGCAAACGGAACTGACTGATCAACAAGAAGTGGAAACATGGAGGCGTGTACGTGCCAAAGCCCAATGGAGCTCTGGGTGTACCCATATGGGAGTCTTAGGATTTTAAGAGGATCTGGGACCACCAGTAACAGGTATAGCTGGTATAAGTGCATGTAGTGGTAGATCGGGTTGGCTGAGCCTCATGATGTCATCCAACTACATCAGAGACTGGAAGCTTCGGCGAAACATGCCTGAGTACTCGTCACCATAGCGGGAAGTACAGTCGTTCGCATATTTCTGAATTCGAAACGCCAAATCCTGGGTCCCCAAGTCGCAGGAAAATCGGCTAGTTGCGGCAGCATGCAGGCTTGAGATACTTACCCAATATGGTAGAGGCAGCTGCATGGCTTGAGATATGAACTCTCGAGAAGTACATTAGTAAGAAACTAGGTACACCAATTTGGAAGCAAAAAGCGCCTACCTGGAATTACATACACCAAATTGGAAGTAATGATATTAGGAAATGTGGGTAAAGTGGTGGACATGTGAATACTAACGGTTGGTTGGGAAAAAGGGACGTTTAAAACCAGGCTAGCTATATAAATGGGAGTATGGTAGGCTCTGGTAGGTTTAGGTTATGAATAAATTAGTCCAAGTCTCGGTACTTAGTAGATAGTATAATAATTGTAAGCAATATATTGTAACGATTAATATACACTCAATAAAGTCCAGAGGCATGACCTCACCTTAATATTAAAAAAAAATATATATATATACAACTTTTAAAAAACAAATTCGACATCACTATATACTTTTTCTTGATCAACTCACAACATATGACAATTCATGCTTACTAGATTGGAAACATATTTTACTCAAACTACACAAAATTCCTAAAGGTAGAACCTCCAATGGTTTACCTTCTTAGAAGATAAAGTCACTAGCCACTCCTATGAACGTACTATTTATCCACACATAAATTTACTTTCTACAAACTATTATAGCTATACTACTGGTCATTTTTCAAAACATGCCAAGTCTTGGCTTATTACATTATTATATGATCAAATTATTATAGGCAAAGCCCACCGCCAACCAACTGCATCAGACTTTACATTAATAACTCACTGGCAATGCTCTATTCAAACACAATTCACAAACTTATATTCTACTCTACCAATTACTATATCACTATGCAGTAATTGTTCTCTTAATATCAAAATAATCCAAAACAAATGCACTATCCTAATACCTACTAGTTATGCTACAAAATTTTTTGACAGACTGAAATTCTGACAAAACAATTAGCTTAAATGCTAATTTTCTAGATCTCATATATTCAATTGCACTTAGAAATCCAATTCATATCCCACCACCACCAAATCTTAATACAATTTCCTCATATATTTAAGCCAAGTCAAGCTTATGATACTCTTCAGTCATTTACACATTACAATAATAGTTTTTCAGAACTCATCTTTTATACAGATAGGTCTGTTATTAATCTAGGCAATACCCAATCTTCTATGGGAATTGGCTGGATACAAATAGCTAACCAGAATATTATACATTATTTTGGCCATACTCTTTTAAAACAGAACTACTTGCAATTTTAGCTACAATAAGTACAGCTCCTAGAAACTGTACTATTCAAATCTATACAGATTCACAATCAGTTATCTTTAAATTTCAAAGCTTAATTAATACTATACCACTTCCAAACTTCTTAAATATACTCTATTGATCAATATGGAATATATTACTTAATTTAATTAAGTTCTACAATCTTAATATTACCTTGTATAAAGTAAATGCACATGAAGATGTCAATTTTAATAATAAAGCTGATCAACTAGCACGCAACCATCATATAGCACCCTATCTTATTTTTAACCCAAACAATATATATAATTCTCAATATACACCTACTTTTGATAATTATCCAATGGAACTTCCTATTCGTCACAGCATTAGAACAATTTGCAGAGCACATATAATTGCATTGTGGACATCACAAAACCGCTTTTAGTAATGAAATCAAATTTCACAACTTATTAATTGGAATGCTTCATGGTTATATATTAATAATAACCAAAAAATTAGCAATTTTTTCACATAGTGTCCAATCCTCTACTCTAAAATCTTTTAGAGTTAAACTATTACTTGATGAGCTTCCTTCTCTACATATTCTTTATAAAAGATATCCTTTATACCCTAATATCTGTCATATATGCCAACAGGCAAGTTATGCCTTGCATTGGGTTACTTGCCCAAATACCAATCTATTACTAGATTTTATAAACAATTCTTTAAACCAAATACTTAGTTCTGACAAACTAAATATTTCTCCAATTCAGGCCAAAAATCTTCACTTCAAAATTTTAAACTTGATAGTCTTTGAATTCATCATTTTTCATACAAGCCTTCATTATATTTAACTCTATCAGGTCTTATTCCATTAAAACTAATTAACATATTACAAGAAACTGCCCCATCTTCAAAGTCTGCTAGGTCCCTTACAATTCAATTTTTACTTCATCTCAACCAACAAATTTATACAAAAATCTGGATCCCATACTGTATCTCAAGATCATACTATCAATAAACAATTTCACAAAATCAGCCTACAAACTCTAAATCTTCTATATCTATTATACCTACAATCGAAACCAATAATAACAATTCTATTATAAATAAATCAATTCAGAAAATAGATTACTAGTACCCCTACTGGATTAAATATCTTACACACCCTTCAATTATATTAACTAATAATCAAATTTAGGTGAGCCTTGGCCACTCTGGTTGGTTTAGGCCACAGATAAGTACTAGGTTTACTTTTGTTTATCTAGCTATATGTCTGAGTTCTTTTTCTTAGCATTAGATTTAAACAATGAAATTTTTTCCAACTGTAAAAAGCTTCCATTAAATTTAATAAAAATAAGAGCAAGGTCTCACCATTAAAATTAAAATATATATATATATATATCTAGAATTAATATTTTTGTTTTGAGATTAGTAAATATTAATATGAAGTAAAAAAACATAATCAATTTTGTAAGGTCTTATTAAATGAATAAATTTATACCTTAATACTGAAACTATTCTTGTATTTCGAATAACTTGTTTAAAAATACTTTGCTAGATACTGCACATAGCCCCCATGTTTTTACATTGTCTATATTCTTGTTTTTTATTCGTGCTTAAATTTCTATCAAATACAACTAACTCAGTATAATGTTTATGACAAAGTTGATCACTAAGTTTTTATGCTTGTGGGATCTTAAAAAACAGTTGCGGGATCTAGTCTTGTCGAATGTTGTTGACATAGCTAGTCATCTAATTTGAGTTTTACCTTTCATCAGTGAATTATATATACGTAATCTTACGTAAGATATTACAGCCCGTAAAATTATGAAAATCTTACGATCGACGCAGTAGATTACATAATATATTATGCTATATTACAGTAATATTATGGTTATTATTTCGAAACATTTCGAAATATATTGCAAATAAAAAAATGCAAATTACCCTTACAGGTAGTGTTTCGCAGACCTGATCCGAGATCTGGATCTGATCCAGATCTGTACTCATCGGATTCCAAAAATCAAGGATCCAGATTCGGTCTGTCGGATTCGGATCCATATAAAGACCTGAAAAGATCCGAAAAGATCCGATCCTTCATATATAAAGAGTTCTTCGGATCCGGTCAGGATCCAGATCCGTATATTTAAACAATGATTCAAATCTATATTTGGACCCGATTTGAAATTTCAGATCGAATTCGGATCTTTAAAAATATTTGTCTGATCCGATTCGTGCGGAACACTACTTACAGGGGTCGTTTACTTATGCAGATCAATAAACTAATACGCGCAGGAGGTAATATTTTGATATTTTAGCATTGTTTTCAATATTTTGCAAATTTTTGCAAATTTTCAAAATTTTAAAAAATAAATAAATGATATACATATTCACATAATCATGCTTTTTTACAGGTTTTCGCAATATTTCATACAGTTTCGCAATTTAATATAAAATTTTATATTTTTTATTTATTATTATTATACATTATATTTTACATTTATTAAATATACATTTTTAATTAATATTATTTATTTTATTATGAGGTTTGCTATTTATCGCCTGCGGTGATCATTGCTGGTATCATGTGATCGAGCTCGACCAATAAAAATTAATAATTTTTTTAATTTATCAATTTAACATTATTTAATTTATTTATATATTAATACGTGAAAATTTTATCAATTTTTAACAAATACATTAATCATTGCATGACAGATATAAGTCACGACAGATTATTATTGCTAAGCCTGTCCTAAACTTATTTTAACTAACTAACTCTAAATTCTATGTAACCTTCATATCACGTAACCTTAACGAACTAACCCTAAATACAACACCACGTAACCTTAACTAACTAACCCTAAATTCTACACCACGTAACCTTAACTAACTAACCTAAATTCTATGTAACCTTAACTAACTAACCCTAAATTTTACACCATGTAACCTTAACGTACTAACCCTAAATTCAACATATATAACCTTAACTAACTATAGCCAGATCTCTATAATTGCAACTTCCATAAATGCAATACCTCTCTAAATGCACGTTTTTTTTATTCCATAAGATGTTATTAGTGCTAAATGCACATTCTATATTTTGTAAATACACGTTCTTTTAAATAACATGTTATATTATACTAACCTCTCTAAATGCACATAGCCAATCAAATTTTAGTATTTAGGATAGGTTATACAGTTTTGGTGGAAGTTACACAAACTTGATGATCAAATTTTTAAAGCTGCAATTTTATTGGCTCACTTTAAATGCAAACCTCCCTAAATGCACGTTATAGGCTTGTCGCTACAAGTTGCATTTATGGAGGGTTGGCTATAATCCTAAATTCTATACCACGTAACCTTAACTAACTAACTTAAATTCTACACTGCGTAAACTTACCTAACTAATCCTAAATTCTACACCACGTAACTTTAACTAACTAACCTTAACTATAAATGCTTAACGAAATTATTTTTGAATTGATGAATAGTTTTGTCATTTTGCAATTGTGCCAAAAATTTCATATAAACACTAAGAAATTTTTTATTAACTCAAACAGCATACTCTTTAGAATAATATTCTATTTTAAGATTAATTTTGTCAAGAGTTTTGTTAGGTTTAATTTCGTCTATTAATAAAATCAATTTCGTCAAGCATCACTAACTTTAACTAACTAACCCTAAATTCTATACATTAATTAACTAACTAACCTTAACTAGAGAAACGTGGATGTTAGTACATGGACGAAAGCACCAACTAACGGAACCATAACAATTACGAAATGCACTAGAGCTGTTATCTGAAAAACCCAAAAAGAGAAATGCAAAAGTTAGCAGCGATAGTAAATGAAACGAAACTGAAAGATGGTCCAATGGACGAAGCACCGATTAACGAAACCAGCAACGTATATTAACAATAAAAAGCACTGAAACCATTACCTGAAAGACCTATAAAAGAGCAAAAGAAAAATATACCGATCAAAGGTGTCACAAATAAAGCACCAACTAATGACACTAGCGATGGATACCAATGACAAAAAGTATTGGACAGCTATCTGAAACCCTTAAAAAGAGAGAAAACGTGAAAGTTAGTACTGTATCAAGAATAAACAAAATGAAAAGAACACTAAATTAAAGACATTAGTGATGAAAGCCTTACCGAAGTGGATGAAGCACCGACTAAAAACACCATTAATGCACTCAAACTGAGGAACAAAAAAAAAGAAAGACACGAAATTTAGAACCAAGTGAAATGAAAAAAAGCAATACCGAACCATGAAGCCAACAATGAAAATCACACCGAAATTGAATAAAGCACCTTCCAGCAAAAATTAGTAGTAGCGACACCAACTACGATACTAGCGATGGCACCAACAGCACCTTCCAGCAAAATTAGTAATAGCGACACCAACTACGACACCAGCGATATCACCAACGACAATGATTTAAAAATTTGCTAAAAAAGAAAGCTATGTAAATTATGTAAACAAAAAAAAATACTTATTTATGTGCTGATCTGTGTAACAGGTGATGATCACCGGTGACAATATGTAGTAATTTTGTTTTATTTTTTATTTTTTTTCGTTTTATAACCGAGACCAGGCTTTTTATTCTTTATTAGTTAATATTATTAATATATGTAGAGAAGATAATATATATTTTTTAACTAAGGGAATGAAAAAACTCGGGCTTCACTATTGCCTCCCGCTACTTTAGATCTTTACCTGTGGCCCAAAGTTAGCTATTAGGTTATTTCACAACAACTGACAGACTTCGAAATAAAAAATTTAACATAAAACCCTAACCAACAATGGCCCAGGTCCCATTATGTTAAACGAAAAAAAAGTAGTCTAAGTGACCTGACTACTAAACTTAAAATATTCGAGAACTTTCTAAAATGTTTCTTCTAAACCTCAACCGACAGTCCACGTGATTTGTTTCCAAGCCACTTGTGATGATCAAATCCAACTTCATGAGTGCCTTCCCAATTTGGACAGAGTAAACACTGCCGATTTTTTGGAGGGGGTACGGCAAAATGCCCACTTTTCTGAAAATTCTTCGTAAAAAAAATCGATAGCACCAGTTCTTCACTTGTAATAGAAAAAGGAGTATTGTTCTTCCCGTGCAAGTTCAATATCTGACAAGGAACCAACCGGAGACTTATTAGTTTGGTGAGTGATAAACTCTGAGCTTGTTGGCAGGTAGTCTATGAACTTTATCTCTAAACGACAAGTGCCGGTGGTGTAGTGAGTGATAAACTCTGGGGCTACTAGCAAGATACTCAATTAACTGCATCCCTAATTAATAGCTGCCAACTGCATGTGTCTTCCAGTTTTCTTTCTGTTTTCTTCGTAACTTCACTTCGGAATTTTAGCGATTTTGTTGGTACAAGTGATTGGCGGATAGAGTTGACAAAGATCTGTAATTTTGTTTTATTATATATTACGTATTATTTTTACATTATTTTAAATATTTTAAACTACTTTCGCACTTTGTTATATCCAATTTTATTACTATATACAAAAAACTACCCTAAATACATATTTTCGCTCATCCCACAGTTAGCTATAAAAAAATAAACTATTATATTCCTAATTTTCGCTCATATTCACTTATATTTGCTTATTTTCACTTATATTCACTCATATTCACTTATATTTGCTGCTTCTTGCAAAGTGGCAGAAAAGTTAGAATTAGTGTTCTTGTAAAGCACCAGAAAAGTTAGATCATTTTTTTGTAAAGTTCTAAAAGAAGTAAGGAATAAATAAAATAAAATAAAATTAAAAAAATAAGTAAAAAAAACAAACAAAAAACAAAAAACAAACCCGAAAAATAACAAAAAAACAAAACTGAAAAAAATAAACTACTATATTTGCTTATATTTGCTTATATTTGCTTATATTCAATTATATTCATTTATATTTGTGACTTCTTGCAAAGTGCCAAAGACGTTAGAATTGTGTTCTTGTAAAGTGCCGGAAAGTCAAATTGTTTTCTTGCAAATTTCTAAAAGAAGTAAAGGATAAATAAAATAAAATAAATAAGTAAAAAAAAAAAGAAACAAAACAAAAACAAAAATGTAAGCAAACTAAATAAAAAAATAAATGAAGCCCCAAATTTCCATTTCTCTAAAGTAAAAGTTCATGATTTTGCAATTCAGAAATTGTCAAAGGTTTTTGCAAAGTGCCAGAATAAAATAAATTAATAAAAATAAAAAAAAACAAAAACAAAAAAACATGAAACGAAAAAAAAATAAAGTGAAACCTTGCAAAAACTTGTGAAAACTTGCGAAAACTTGTGTTCTTAAAATTTAGAAATTGTTGGAGAAATTAGTTGTGTGTTCTTGCAAAGTGTCAAAAGGATGAGTTGGCTTGCACAAAGTGCTGAAAAGTCTTGCAAAATGCCAGTGGTAAAGTGTAGAAATAAAATAAAAAAAATTAAAAAATAAAAAAA
>QKWP01001856.1:88748-103585 GCA_003550325.1 Gigaspora rosea | reverse complement strand
ACCACAATTAGTTACTATTTTTTAAGCCCACCTTCTCGTGACTTCATCACTCGAAGTCAGAAAAAGAAGTTTTATACAAATAACGATGTGATTAATGAGAGATTTATGTTTGCTTTGTCAGTCAAATGACTAGAGATTTATGTTTGCTTTGTCAGTCAAATGATGAGAGATTTATGTTTGCTTTGTCAGTCAAATGACGAGAGATTTATGTTTACTTTGTATAAAAACACCAAAAAATTAGTATCAATTTTAATGGACTGACGAAAAAAACTCGCGGAAGAGAAGGTGTAAAAACACACAAAAAAGTCTGCTCGCGCCCCCTGCTGCTTACTATATTAGGATAAAAGTAATTCTGTTTTCAGTAACTATATTTCTGGCGTTAAAGAACAAGTACTCAAATAAAACTGAGGTTTCAGAAATAGATAATAATTGTTATTAGAGGTCTGACTCGATGAATAATATTCACTGAATATTCACTGAATATTCAATATTCAAATATATAATTTTTTACTGAATGAATATTCGAATATTTAAAATTTTACTGAATATATTCATTGAATATTCATTGAATATCTATATATATATAATTTTATAATTTTATTTTATTTTTTAATAATTTATTTGCAATTTTATTGGCTAATTTAAATGAATAGTTATATAATTTTTTAAAATTGAAATATATTTAATATTCAATGAATATTCAGTAAATATTCAAATATCGTTCAAAATTTTTGACCGAATATTCGAATAATAAAATATTGAACAAATGAATATTCAAATACTTATTTTTTGACCAAGTCAGACCTCTAATCGTTATACTTAATATGCTATTAAAAGAAGCCTTTTTTTGTTATTATGCCAAAAAATTAACAGGTTTTGATCTTAATAAAGAGGATTAAAAAGATTATATTTAACATAACAAAATAAATTTAAGTTCTGTTTTAATAGGACACAATTGGTAAAAGTTGTTTTCAAATAGTGAGCTTAATAATAAAATAGATAAATTTTTGTTAAGTAAATATTTTAAAAAATAATTATATCTTTTTTCATTTGATACTACAATTCATTTTTTGTTAATTCAAATTTTTTTGGCTTAAAATTTAAGTCTTTAAATCTTGGACCCAATATAGTTGCAATATATTCTTTTAATCCTGGTTCTTTCCAATATTTACCAAATGACAACTCAATTTTATCATATACTTCACAAATAGTTAAATGTATAAGAGTTCTTTCTTTTTAAAATAGGTGTTTTGTAAGATTTTAACTAATAGTAGTATTATTGAAAAAGTAGAGTAATAGTTTCCACTTGTGATATATACAAATAAAGCTAATAATTCAACAAGCTCATATGCTCCGATTTTTGGAATTTATAAAAAAAGCTTATTTTTTTAAAACTTTAAAGCTAAATAATTTTTGATCTACTGGTCCATTTTAAATAATTTTACTACCAACCTGTTTGTCTCTTTAAAACGATTCCAATGAGCTAAAAATTATAAAAATCCAATCACAGGGTCATAAAAAAATGTGCTATCAAATAGGTGACGCACCTGAAATTGGTTTAACATTGATCAAACCAATTTCAGGTGTATCACCTATTTGATAGTGCATTTTCTCATAACTCTGTAATTGAATTTTTATAATTTTGGACTTGTTGAAATTATCTCAAAGAGATAAACATTTTGGTGGTAAAATCATTTAAAATGGGCCAGTAAATCAAAAATTATATAGCTTTAAAGTTTTAAAAAAATAAGCTTTTTTTATAAATTCCAAAATCAGAGCATATGTCCTAAATTTCTAATAAATTATTATCATTAAAAAGTAAGGTTTCAAGTATTCTAGTATTATTTCTAACACTTCTTTTTTTGTTTTTTGCAAGATCTTTTTGTAGCTTTTTTATCACTTTATAAAGTGCAAGTAGCCAATTTAGTAAAAGATATATAGAGTTCTATTTTGTTGTATTATCATTTGAAATTGGATCCAAAACTAAAGCATTTTGATTAGTGTTAGTAGTTTTTTGTTTTAGCAATTTCAAGTTGTATTAACTGTAATTTTTCTTTGTATTTATCTTTTTTTGCAATAAATGAGTTAAGAGCTTTTGTATAAGTTATAAGGTTGGTTGTATACTTTAAACCATCCATTATTCCTATCTAAATAGTATAAGCAATGCATTTAATTTGTAAGATCCCTATAGCTTTTAATGCTTTTACTATTAAGCTCACATTATCAGTTATACCTGCTATACATTTGTTATTTAAATCTTATTTAACTATAGTCAGACCTCCCTAAGTGCACGTCGTCGGGACCGGCACTAAGGCGTGCATTTAGGGAGGGTTGCAATTAGGGAATAGCCAATAATATCGTGGTAAAAATTATGATCACGTGTGCATATAGTCATTTATTATATACATGCACATATATACACAAGTTTTAATATTATTTTACAATAGAAAATTTGGAAGTATTGAATTTTTATATTTAAAGCCACCTGAAATTGCCTAATTTCTATACAAATACTTGAGATCAAGTGTTCTACAAAATTTTATTAGAAATAATTCTTGCAATTCCAACATTTAGTACAGATGTTATTATCAACGAAGCATAAATAGGGCAACAAAGGCGATGATATATAATACTATTAGTATAATTTATTAACAATTACAACGATACAATTATTGCTATAGTATATAATGATCATACTTTTTTTATATCTAAAATCGATAATTTTGATTGGTTATTAATTACGTGAGTGCATTTACGGAGGGACTTTATATATAATGGGCCAAAAAAATAGCATGCACGTGCAGAATAAAGAACGTGCATTTACTTATAAGTCCTATGGTGGGCCCATGCTTCTATCGTGCATTTAAGGAGGGGTAGCATTTAGGGGGTAGCATTTAGGGAGGTCTGACTGTAATTTTCTTCTTAAACAATCTTTCTTTAATATGTTCTGATATGGGGCATCTATAAATAATGTTATACAAGAGGGGGATTGGATGAATGGTAACGTTTTTCTCAATAAGTAGGGGAGTCAAAAAAATATAACGTAATTTTTTTAGAAAAAATTGGCTAAAAATTGAACATGTGGTCCAAATTTAATGATTTTGGTACTATTCAATTCTAGAGGTCTGACTTGTTCAAAAAATAAGTATTCGAATATTTATTTGTTCAATATTTTTTTATTCAAATATTGTTCAAAAATTTTGAAAATATTCAATGAATATTCACTGAATATTTATTGAATATTAAATATATTTTAATTTTAAAAAATTATATAATATCTCACTTAAATTAGCCAATAAAATTGAAATAAATTATTAAAAATTAAAATAAACTTATAAAATTATATATATAAGTTATATATATATATATATTCAATGAATATTCAATGAATATATTCAGTGAAATTTTAAATATTTGAATATTCATTCAGTGAAAAATTATATATTCGAATATTCAAATATTCATTGAATATTCAGTGAATAGTATTCATTGAGTCAGACCTCTATTCAATTCGTCTCTGTGAAAGGAGTCGAATGGTACCAATTTCATTTCATTTTGGCCAAATACTATTGGTTATTATGTTTTCTTATAAAATTATTATAAAATCAATAATTTTTTGTGAATAACTATTGATCCAGTAATCCAAATGAAATGATTTTGGTATCATTGGATTCGTCTCACTGAGACGAAACAAATGGTACCTAAATTATCCAAATCGGATCACTGTGTCACGATATATTCAAGTTTTTGTAAAATTTTATATATAAACATACGGATTTTGAAAATTTTTTTTATTTAGTAGAGAGTGGGGTCAAGCGCTACTATGAGGGGGTACATAACGTTATTTATGGATACCCCCTCATTGGCGGTGCTTTTGGTCATCGTTTGGTGGTGCTTTGGTTGTCATTTGGTGGTGCTTTTGGCCATTGTTTGGTGGTGCTTTACGTTGTTTGGTTGTGCTTTTGGTTGTAGTTTGGTGGTACTTTGATTGTTGTTTGTTGGCGCTTTTGGTCATTATTTGGTGGTACTTTCATCACGGTGTTTTTGATTGTTGTTGGTGCTTTTGGCCATTATTTGCTATACTCTTGTAGTGTTTTTTTTGGATTTGTCTTGCTATGTTTATGTTTTTGTTAATTGTTTTTTTTTTTATATATATATTCGCTACTTAGATTTTTTTTAATAAAAATTGTCTTTAATAATACAGTATATAATAAAAAAAAGACTTCAAAAATTTTGAATTTTTAATATTTGGACCAATCATATTTAGGCAGTACAGGGATAAAAGCCTCTACCCCGGGTATAGGTTAAGGACGCTCCTAAACAACTACTAATCGATTATTTTGGTTACGTGACACTACCGATCTATTAGTTGCAACTATAGTTGGCGAACTCTATTGAGATTCACGTGGGTATAGTTTTTTTACACTAAATTTAAAATTTTAACATGTAATTTGACAATTGGATACATGTCCAATTAATCTTCAAGCCAATGCAAACCCTGTTGCCATGAGAAATCGATTTCGAGATTCCTTTAAGACCCTGTACTTAAATCCTAAAAACTACCCGAAGATTATCCGACAAAAATTTTGTGCAAAATGACTACATAAATTTAGAACACGTCAATTTTATTTTATTAATAATGTTAACTGTTATTATTATTATTAACAGTTAACATTAACAATTAACTGTTGTCAGCCAATAGAAACTGTGGGAGAAATTGTAAGTGCTACGTATACAAGACGAAAAGCATTGCATTACACATTTACTGTTGGGTTATGCCGGCATGTTAATTTATGCCGGAGGAGCTTGTTTATTGAAGTATTAAATGCGAATTAGCACGTGGCTATGAAGCATGTGATTGACCGAGATTGGTCGTAACGGCAAAGACATCCCGAGAGAATGCAATAAATATTGCGCTGGGAGTCGCCGTAGGATTGAAATAGCCGGTGGTTTCCCGCTCGCTTACGCAAGCCGGCTGTGAGTGTAGTGACGGTTGTGACACCGAAAACAAGTGCAGATAGAGAGATGGTAGAATCACGTGATTTCCCATATGGGTGGGTGGGTGGGTGGGGCGGAGCTCTGATCATTGGGTTCAAGACCACCGGGACCCTTACCTTACCCTTTGGCTTAAATACCTACTTACCATTTTCTTGCGGCCCTGGTACCCACCCTGCTCCTTGTGCGTTACTGACATGTGTCTCTATGTGTCTGCATATGATTTTCTCATTTCTATCATTTTCCTTTATTTGGGTTAGTATTGTACGACCTTCATCCTGCCGGACGTGGCGGTGCTGCTCGTGTGGCTGCTTCGCTTTTCGATCACGTGATCTACCATCACTCCGCAGGATCAAAGAGGATGCACATTATTAAAGTTGGTAGTAACACAGTAGATTTTCTGCCTTTTATGTACTCAACAACTTCTTTGATATTATTCAATTAGTTGAATACTATATTTAACAATGACTGAAACAAAGACACCTTCTAGTTCTCGAGATGACGTACTTCAGTTTCTTGAAACTCTTGATACGTATTCGCAAACTAATGCTGCAGCAAATCCAGCTGCTGGAACACCAGGCAGCACACCAGCAGACACCACGCAATCTGTGCTTGATTTTCTCGATCAAATCACACAATCTACACCTGCATCTAACCCTTCTGAATCAACTCCTAAACAGGACAGTAAAAGCAATGCTTCCATGAAACAGAATGAGTCTGCTGAAAAGAAAACTATTCAAGCTGAAACACAAAAACAAAGTGGCGCTTGGTCATGGGGTGGTTTGTTAGCTACTGCCACCACGGCCTACCAGACTGCAAGCATTGTAGTTGATAACTCTGTTAAAGAGGCCTTAGAAACTGTACGCACTAATGAGGCAACCAAAAAATTAGAGGAAAGAGTTCGTGGCATTGTAAATAAAGAAGCTATTGAAAAAATTGGTTTGTAATTGTATTATGGTTTGACGCGTTCTCGAACCATCATTTATTTTTCCCGCGTATTTTTTAAAGGAGCCGATCTCAAAACTCTTAGTCTGAGTACTCTTACGACGGTAGTTAACGCTGTAGTACCTCCGATTTCACAATACGAAGTTGTAGAAGTTTGGTTGTCTCATGATATGGTTGGCTATGTTGGATTAGAATCACTCGTATATAGAGCATTTATGAAAGTCATGGAGCAAGTTGAAGGAGGGGATGTCGTGGTCCGAAAAAGTGAAGAAATAAAACGTGATCCAGACGATGAATCACATAGAGATTTAAATGTTTGTGAAGGTTTTATTGAAGCTGTTGGTCTTGCTAAGGTATAAATTTTTATATTTTTATCGTGTGACTGATATTTAACACCTTCTAATTTTTATTTTCTTTGTTTAGGCTAATATTGAACAAGTTATAAAGAAGCACTACAAGCCACCACAAATTGATAATGAAAAAATCAAAGATACTGAGCAGCAATCTATATGTCCTGTTTTCATGGCTATTCAGCCTACTAAAGCAAATCCTTATTCTCTTCAAAACCAATCTGATACTGTTTCTGATCCTGATCAATACCTATTTTATGTTATTGTTTTGACTGATCCAACCCATAATCTTACTTTTAAAACCTTCTCACAAGCACTCCCTGTTGGTTGGTTAGATATTCCATATGAAGAGAATGAATGGGTAGAAGCTAAAATGGTTTCTGTTATTAAGTTGGCTGTTCAATCAATAGCTCAAGATTATGTTTGGCATCGAATGACTGCAACTGATGGACAAAATAAATCCAATGACGATAATTCAAATATAGTGTCTTAAATAATACGTATTATTTTTAATAATTTTTTTATTGTAAAAATTTTTTTTAACTGATTAACCATTTATGCGATCTTTTTATTATTCATTATAAATACGAATTTAATTTATCCAGGTATTTACGTTTTTATCAAATATTTTGAATGTACTATATAAAAAAAGTACTGTGTTTAAATTGAATACAGAAATGTAATTCTTTTTTGTTAATAGTAAAAAAATCTTGATATCAATTTGATATAAAAATATTACTGGGCTATTAAAGCATTATATATAAATATTTAGTGATCTTGTTAATCAAAATTTTTAACCACTAAACCAATAAAATTTTATTGGCTTAGTTGGTTTAGTTAAAAATTTAAATTAGCAAGTAAAAGTTTGTTAATAAATAATAATTGAATAAAAATTTTTTTTTATATAAATTCGGCCAGCTAATTTTAAAAAGAATCAACCAACTAGGTCAAAAATTAGCTTGGGCAATTTTTTTTACAAATATTTATAACTTGGCCCAAGTTACAGTCACTAGAAGTTCTAATGACTTTACAAAGTATAAAATTAAGTAGCACAGATGAGTATATAAATTGTATTAGATCATACAATAAATAAACTATATAATCAAACGGATAATGATTCTAAAGGGATTTATTTTAATAACCGTACATGAAATCTTGATTCTACTGACAATAAAGAAGTTTCAGTAAGCAATTCCGTTTTAAATTAGTATATTTTTGTTCAAAACTTTTGAATTCAGGATTATCTATAACAGTTCTTTTATTTATAGCTTAACGATAAGGCTGTTTGAAATTAAAGCTTCATTTAACGTTTTCCCCCCTAAAATTAAACAATTAGAGGGCTAATAAAAAAGTTGCTTACCGTAAAATTTCAAAATAATGACCAGGGGTGTGATTTCGAAATTTGGCCTAAATTAAGCTTAATACGAGCCATAAGTCAAAATAGCACCCGGTAAATTTAATCATAATGCATAATAAGATAATGATTTATAGTTATATATTTATCCATAATTAGGCTGTTTGAAATTAAAACTTCGTTTAATATTATTTTTTTTAAATATTTGTGGGAGGGGAGTAAACAACTATTAAAATTAAACGAGGTTCAAATGAACCTAAATAGGTTCAAATGAACCTAAACGAGGTTCAAGTGAACCTAAACGAGGTTCAAGTGAACCTAAATTAGGTTCAAGTGAACCTAAATTAGGTTCAAGTGAACCTAAATTAGGTTCAAGTGAACCTAAATTAGGTTCAAGTGAACCTAAATTAGGTTCAAGTGAACCTAAATTAGGTTCAAGTGAACCTAAATTAGGTTCAAGTGAACCTAAATTAGGTTCAATGAATCTAAAAGTAGGCTCAAATGATCTAAAATAGGTTCAAATGAACTTAAAGTAGGTTCAAACCCTAAATTAGGTTCAAGTGAACCAAATTTAGGTTCAATTGAACCTAAATTTGGTTCACTTGAACCTAATTTAGATTTGCTTAAACTAATTTAGGTTCGCTTGAACCTACTTTAAGTTCATTTGAACCTATTTTAGATTCATTTGAACCTACTTTAGATTCAATGAGATTCAATGAACTTAAATTAGGTTCACTTGAACCTAAATTAGGTTCGTTTGAACCTAATTTATTTAAAAAAATAACATCAAACGAAGTTTTAAGCCTAATCAGTGCTAAGATTATCTGAACTTTTTTATTGCGCAAAAAGATGTGACCCGGTGATTTTTTTTTAATGATGATGGCTGAGAATCATTGAGATTCCAGATAGTCTGTTACGTTATATTTTCGATTGGTTACATTTATATTTCTTTGAATCTTAAAATCAAAAAACTATAAAATCCGATTTTCACACGACATTGTGATCTGCAGAGGTCACATCTTTTTGCAAAGCCCAATAAACTCCTACACATGATATTTCGAGCTTCATTCGACAAAACAGCATTTACAATTTATTAGTTAGAAAAAAACTTATTAAAAATGTTTTAAATTATATGCAATAAAAATATCAACTCTTACCAGCTTTAATAATCGGGGGCCTGCATTAAATTTTATGCGATATTACCTTAATGCAGAATTACAATGTAGTTAAACTTTTCTTATATGTTTCCGTGATAAGAAAAGCACGAATGAGGTCAAAATGCTATAAAGGAAAAGATCAAGAATTATTTTTAAATGGTTGTTACATTTTGTAAAAAAAAAGTTAGTATGATAGTTCGTAAAAGTAGTGTTCCAAAAATGCAATCGTTAGTTGGCCAAAAAAAAAAAATTTTTTTTTAAAAAAAAAATCGATTATAGTAAACTAATCGATTAACTGATTAGTCAATTTAGTTTATATATCGATTAATAGTCGTAATCGATTAGTTACAAACTTGATCCACTAATCGATTGATCGATTTTTCGATTTTGATCACTAATTACATGATACCATATACTAATAGTAAAAATTTTTGGAAAAAGCATATTTATTCACAAAATTTACCAAAATAAAATAGCATTCAATGATAAAAAAAAAGCTTGTATTTTAAAAAAAAAATTGGTATACTGAACGTTCAAAAATCGTCCAAAGATTGTTTTTTTTTTCCAGGTTGGGGTATTATAGCACACTATGCAGATTAAGATTTATAACGCAAATTGCATTATTGATACTTTACATATTAATGCATCAAAAGCGGAACGGTACTAGTAATATCTACATAAAATCTACATGATAGAGTTAACTTGCATTATCTTTTTTACATGAATATTGCGAGTATTGTGAATATTCTGTTTTAGCCTTTTTTAGGCTTTTTTTACTTCTTTGATGGCTTTTTTCTATGACGTTTTTTCTTTTCTTTGTTTTGCATTTTTTGCTTTGTTTTTTGCAAACTTTTCTATTTTTAACATTTGTAAAGATTTTTCATTAGTAAGAAGTCAAGTATTGGTAAATATCTTAAAAACTTCCAGAAGCTCATGCATTCTGGTATAACTCACGATAGATATCTTAAAAACTTCCAGAAGCTCATGCATTCTGGTATAACTCACAATAGATATCTTAAAAACTTCCAGAAGCTCATGCATTCATGCATTCTGGTATAACTCACGATAGATCTCTTAATTAACTTTTCTCTTTGAAGTTTTAAAAAATTATAAAAATTAATAATCTACATGGGTGTAGCATTATCAAAAACAATTGTGGAAATATCATTCTCTAAATATATTAAAAAAAAACTTTTATTAAAAATTCTAAAGGTATGAAGAAATATATTTGAAGTATTAGAACTGACTATATATATACTACTAATGCTATAGCACCGGTAATATTAGTAAAATTGGTTAATGCTATAAAAAGTCAGAAAATTTAAATAGACAATCTTTTAGCAAATTGCAAATATGGCTTTTAGTATAAAACCTTTAAGCTAGCTATTTAAATAGGCAACCAAAAGTTGTATATATGGCTAGTTATAATTTTATTTATATAATACTTTCAAGATTGACTAATGAAAATCCTGGTTCCAAATAAATACTTTGAAATCAAAAAAATTTATTATTTACATTATAAATAAATTGGTTTTATTTAATAAAAAGGGTTTAAGTTTTTCATGCACCCACATGGTCATGCACACCCGTGATCTCGTGACCAACCAATCAAATTTGATCATGGAAATAACAAAAAATTCTATCTTTTTTTTAATAATTACAACGAATATTATATAATTTTTTTTTATTACATTAGGTTTCTATTTAACCCTCTAAAACCCATTTATACTCGTTTAATATAAACTCTACTCTAAAACTAACCTTTAACCTTAGCCCGGGCATTACAAAAGACAGCACAAGACAACTCCGGAAAAACAGAAAATATGCCTTTTACAAAAACGCAAAGAAACGTACAAAGACATATAAGACTACTTCCAAAAAAAAAAACTGAAAATGAAAAACCCACTTCATCCAAATGCAAAAAAAAATGAAAACGAAGGCAAGAACAGTTTTCACACTAGACCGAAGAAATTCTAAAACCATTCTATAAAAACACATAGCCACACAAAAGAACGGTACAAGACAACTCCGAAAAAACAGGAAAAATGCCTTTTTTAATATTTTTAATAATGTACAAAGACACGTAAGACTACTTCTAAAAAAAAACTGAACTCGAAAACGAAAAAACCTACTACATCCAAATGCAAAAAAAAACTGAAAATGAAAGCCATTACCAGTTTTCACACAAGACCGAAAAAATTCGTAAGGCTATTCTATAAGAACTCAAGAAAACACAACTCCGGAAAAACGGGAAAAACGGCTTCTACAAGAACGCGAAGAAATATACAAAGACACATAAGACAACTTCCAAAAAAAAAAATTAAAAAAACCCACTATGTCCAAATGCAAAAAAAAACAAAACAAAAGCTGGTACCAGTTTTCACACAAGACCAAAGAAATTCGTAAGGCCATTCCATAAGAACAGGACCCCGGACATATAGTACAGAGGTCATACGTTACGCATTTCAGCAAAAACCCCAAAATTTGAAAAGCAAAAATCAGTTTTTGGCGATTATCTTGGCATCTAGTGGTCCAATTTGAATGAACTTTTTTTTAAAATGAAGCTCAGTGAGGCGCATCTAACAAAAAAAAGTTCATTCAATTCTGATTACTGGATCAAAAGTTATTCAAGTAATTAGATTTTATCATTTTCAGCAAATTAGGTCAAAATTGGCCAAAATCCAGTTATGACCTATATGAGTGATATCCGGGGTCCTATAAGAACACAAAAAAACACAACTCTAAAAAAACAAGAAAAACAGGAAAAACACTTCTGCAAAAACACAAAGAAACGTACAAAGACACGTAAGACATCTTCTAAAAAAAAAAACGAAACTGAAAACAAAAAAACCCACCACGTCCAAATGCAAAAAAACGAAAACGAAAGCCAGTTTCACACAAGACTGAAGAAATTCGTAAGGCCATTCCATAAGAAACAAGAAACACATATAGCCACACAAAGGAATGGCACAAGACAACTCCAGAAAAATGTTTTCTACAAGAATGCGAAGAAACATACAAAGACATATAAGACCACTTCCAAAATCTAATAGTGACACACAACAAAACTAATGACAAACCTACAATGACACTACCAATGACAACACCAGCAACAACACCTATAAACGATGACACCAAAGACAATACCGACGACATTACCGACTACAGCACCAAAACTGAAAAGCAGCAAGCTGAAAAGAAAGAAAAAAAATTAGTAAGCGAAAGCAAAAGTCAAAACAAAAAAAAAACAAAAAAAAATAATTATCTTATCTTAGATGATCATTATTTATATGCATGCATATAGGGTGCACGACCATGCAAGTGCGTGGAAAACATTTTTCCTAATGAAAAAATGTATTTGTTGCTGGCAGTAATAGTTACTGGAACATAATCAACCAATTAGAGTATATAATATTATGATCAAAACAAAAACAAAGCATCAAACTTACTATCATTAGAATTAGGGTTAGAGTTATAGTTAAAGTTTGGTAGAGAAGAACTCCAAAATATATATAGATAGATTAGGTTTAATATAAAATTTTGCTATTTTGCTATTTTTTTTAAAAATACCTTCTAACTCAAAATTTATCTATAAAACCATCTTTTTTTTAAAAAAAAAAATTTCTTGTGAAATTTCACTATATACTATGCTTCATTCTAACCCTAACTATTAACTTTTACTTTTTAACTTTGGCAATTCTGCCTTCTGTGTTTGTAGACTTTATTATATAACCAAATTTGCATATACATTTGTTCTACTTTAACAGAAAGCTCATCTGATTTTATTCAAGTGCGACCCGCCTAGCAAAATTTTGTCTCAATTCGAATTTTTAACTTACTAAAAATATGATCCCTTCTATCACCGGCTAGCACATGCTAACTATATCAAGATTGCCTTCTTTTTAAACTTGCTTCTCTTATCTTTTCTAGTAGAAAAATCCTACTACAAGAAAAACTATAACAAATAAGAAGAAACTATTAACTCTTAACATTATTTTTTTTTTCCTCTTAGGCGAGACTCGCCAAATATGACCTCTTTGATTTTATTATACTACTATAAAAATAGTACAAACTCATTAGACAAAGAATAATACAGCATAGGCATCATCCGACTTAGCTAAACTAAACCAAATGCGAATCGCCGCACGGCATCTCGGGAGACACCGACTAGTCCATCAGCCTCGCTCCACTATACAAGGGCATTTACCTGAGGAAATATCCTTGGAAGTGGGAGGAAAAAACTAAACTACTAAAAGGGCAAAATATGTATAAAGGGGGTAAAAAAGAAAAAGAAAAAACAAAGAAAACGAAAAAACAAATGATAGAAAAAAGAAAAAAAGAAAAGCAAGGCCTCGGGTCAATTAAGCCCCGGCACCAAATGAACTATTTTAAAAATTACATGATACTAAGAAAAGTAGTCTCTACTCTAACTAAACTCAAATTATCATATATAGGCGAACAACTATTACTAGAAAAAATGGCCTCTAACCTAAAAAAAACTGTAGAGATAGGTGTGTAAAAGAAACTCCGGCTATAAGAACATTCTAGAACGAAATTTCGTTTCAAGGTTTCCTCAAACACGTGTCATTTGTTGTTTATTTCGAAAGACCGAAATCCACTCGTGACTTCATTCCAATATGGTAGCCGCATTTCCAAATTGGAGGAGGTAAACATTGTCGATCTTTTGGCGGGGGTAAGCCAGGACCCTGAAGAACTCTGATATAACTCAGATCCAGACTCAAAATTTTAATATAACTTTATACACTTAATTTTATTAAAAGCTTTATACAAAATTATCATATAAGTTCAAATTTTACTATAAATTATACAATTTCAGATTTGAGTTTATATAAAAAAAAATTTTTTTAATTTTCTGCGCAGATTTTTAACAGTTAACAATTCAATAAAAAATAAACTATATGCTCTTCTATTATTATTATTATTATTATTATTATTATTATTATTATTATTATTAAATACTAAATGCTAGCTAATTTTTCATATATTAAAAATATTCATATTTAACAATGTAAAAATATATATTTTTATTAAAAAAAAACCACAAAACATATTACAAGAGACACCACAAAAACGCCTTAAGGATACACACAAATACCATAAAAGATACCACACAAATACCATATAAATACCATAGAGACACCATTGCACAAATACCATAAAGACTACTACAAACGCCATAGAGATACTGCAAAAATGCTAAAGAAACACACACAATCGCATAAAGATACCACACAAATCACCGTAGAGACACCATAATCGCTGTAGAAAACCCACCTTACAAGTGCTATAGAAACACGTGAAAACTGACAAAAAACCTATTGTGAACTCAGCTAAAAACGATGAACCTATGAAAGAACCCACGAAAAACTTGTAAAGAAAATGAATAATTACCAAATCACCAAAATGACGAGAGATCCACCAATCTAAACACAACTCCACGAAATTCTGAGGCTGGCTTTAACTATAGCTCCAACGACGGCTCCAATGATGGCTTCAACAACGGCTCTAACGACGGCTCCAACGACAGCTCCAATGGATTCCTTATCTACATTCTCATTCTTGGCATTCAATTTCAGCACTCTACCGAAGCACAAGCCTAAAATAAAGAAAGTAAAGAGTTAATAATAATAAATAAATAAATAAATAAATAAAGCAAAACTTATTTTTAGTTCTAGTATCTCCGGGTTCCAGTAACAATATCATTTGTATTTTTTTAGTTGCTGATATTTTTCGTTGGTTATAGCGACCACCACGAGAAAAATCGTTAAAAAAAATTATTATTTAAAAAAAAACTAAAAAAAATTAATAAGACGATAAAAATAGAAAAAAATTAAAAAAAATTATAATTTAAAAAAAATCTTACAGATGATCTAGATCTAATTTAGATCTAGATCCGGGGGACGAACAGAAAATAAATAATAAAGAAATACATAAAAAACAATAATTAAAAAAATAAAAAAAACTTAAATAAAAAAAAATTTAAAAAAAATTAAATTAATAAAAACGAAGAAAGTC
>QKWP01001856.1:78149-88466 GCA_003550325.1 Gigaspora rosea | reverse complement strand
AAAAAGTAATTTAAAAAACAAATCGACAATATAAAAAAGTAATTTAAAAAAACAAAAAAAAAATCGATAATGTAAAAAACGTGCTTTTTTACTTTATTTATTTAGTTTATTTGTTTTTGTGTTCTTACTGGCAGGTAAGTTGCTTTATACAAAATAAATATCTAACTTGTTATAAAGATCATCTTTGTTATACAAATAAACATCTGACTTTTCGAAAAATTACCTGTTGGTTATACAAATTTAAACATATGACATATTGAATAATTATATAATAAGTCTATACAAAACCGGATCTGAGTATTATATATATTCTTCGGGGTCCTGATAAGCTAGAATGCCCACTTTGTCGAAATTTCGAAAAAGACCAAAGGGACGAGAAAGTTCCAAGAGGTCCAACTTGTTTTGTGGGTTTAAAACCATGTAAGTTTTGTAGTCTACAGAAAAATATGCAGCTTTCATAAAGTTCAAAAGCGGTTGAGCTTGATGACAAAGACTTCCGGTTACTCAGTAACCAACTACTATTTAATAGTTTTTGTGTTTTACTCCAGGGAGACCTATCCCAAGACTTTTTTTTCAGCTCTTTTTCAGTTGCCCCGAGTAGAACTCTTGTTCCCGAATACTCCAAAAGAAGTTTTGTAGTAAAAGGTTGCATATTATCTATAGATTTCTACAGTTCGGTTGTCATGGAAAAGTTGGTCCAGATGATCGTCGGAAAGAGTTGATTGTTTTTTTTTAAAAAAAGAAAATATTTATTAACTCTTAACATTATTAAATTTAATTTTGTTTTGTTTTTTTATATTGATTTACATTATACTACATATTGGTGTTTAACACTAGTAGTGTGTTTTAGTAAACTTGAATTATAAAATTACCAAAAATAGGGATCCATTAAAGCCAGGTGCCATCACGTGACTGGCAGCCAATCAAATTGTAAATTTTGATTATCACAGATCAGCCCGACAAGACAAAAAAAAGAAAAAAAGTGAAAAACACCAAAAATACAAGAAACAAGTGTCAAAACCTGTCTTGGAGCATTAATAAAAAATGTCAGCAAGGCAATTTTACCTATAAAATATTCTAACCCAAACTTCTAACTAACCCTTACTCTAATTTTAATTAAATAATAAAAAACATATAAAGGCATCTAGTTTTAACGGTCCCCCAAAAATAGAAAAATCTGCAGAAAAATCTTCAAAAATAAGCAAAAAATTATCATAAATAAAAAAAATCAGCATAAAAATGCCAAAAATAAGCAAACTAATACCTGACTATCTATGTATATTTCAGTATTCTGGTAAAAAGTAGTATATAGTAAAATTTTGCAAAGAATTTTTTTTTGTATAAAAAAAGTTGTTTATAAACAAAATTTTATTAAAAAAATCAAAGTTTTAGTATTTTTTATATTATATATAATTCTTTGATCTAATTGGTCGATCACACTTCGGTAACTGTTACTATTAGCACAAATAGATTTATTCTTATTTAATAAATACAGTTTTTTTAAAAAATTAATACTGAACTTAAAACTTTTTTCTATACATCACTAGAAATTAATAAAACAACAAAACAAAAAAATTAAGTACACAAATATTGATATTTGTTAAAGACCTTCAGGCAGGAGATACTTTAATAGTAAGTAAAATAATAAAACTAAAAAAAAAATGATCAAAATACTCTTTACCTTTAAAAGTTTCCTAAAGTTTATACAATTTTAACTGCATTAGTAGTAAAACTAAATAGAATCTTTTAATTCTTTAGAAGGTATTCAACAACTCATACAGAGTGTACAACAGATAGAGTTAAATATTAACAACTTTGAAATAACCAAGAAACAGAAAATTTATTATGAACTAAAAAGCATTATTCAAGACTTGCTAGTTTCTTTGCCTAGTCTTGATTTAATATTAAAAGAACAAGATAGAAATTTTAGCTTATCTTATCAAAATTCCAAGTGATTTATTTTTCTTCCAAATATCTAAAAGTAATACAAGCTAATAATATTTAATGTAAAAACAATATCACAAAAAACAAGCTACTATTTTGCAGTTTAACTAATTTACTACAATTTAGTAGCCTTATTTTTCAAAAACTTATTGTAATTTTTTTTATTTAATAAATTTAAAAGTATAGTATCTTTATATAATATATAAAATTTTAACCAAAAAATATAACAATCATATGTTTTGGCTTTTTGCTATTAGTCAAATTTAATTTTTTAAAAAAATATTTTTTATTAGTTAATTTTTGTTTAATCAAAATACAAGAATTCAAAAAATATCAAATTTCAATATGTATTACAATAACAAATAAAGTTCTAGAGTAATTCCTATACCAGAGGAGTTACTTATTCTAGTACTATAACAACAAAGACAACAACAGAAACAAGAATTAACAGAAAATAAACAAATTAATATCCAAATAAGTAAAATTTCTCATGACTCTAATCCTGGTCAAAGACTAACAACTCTGATTCTTTATTAACAAATCAATTTTAAAAAAGTCTAGAAATTATATAGCAATTTGAACAAATAAGAATAGAATCAGTTATCATAATAGAATTAAACAATATACAGCAAAAGCCTATATAGTCAAATTTTGAAAGCTAATATAAAGAATTATAGTACAAAAAATAATAGTACAATTTTAGTGATTTAAGTTGGCTAATGCAGCCGCAGCTAAGCCGGCTTAGCTGGCTAAGCCAGCTGATGTAATGTGATCGGCTGGCTAATGCGGCTAAAAGCTAACTATTCTAAGAATCTGATAAATTCTAAAAAGGAAATAAATGGGCATAAAGTATGGGCCAAATATTCCTGAATGCAGACCAATAGTTAGCCATTAGCTAGCCACTTAGCTGATGATTTAGTTAGATGGCTAAGCTAGCTAAATAAAACCATATGGCTCAAATCACTATACAATCCTTTAAAGTGCAAAATCTTTAGCACAAAAAAAAAACAAAAAAAAAATAAATTCTTTGATCTAGAGCTATAGAACTATAATAAAATAATCAAATAAAGCCTTCAACTCAAAATTAGAACTAAAGTAGTTTTTTAATTACAAACTTTATATTTACAATTGATGTAGTTAATTATGTAATTAATTATGAAATATTATGTAATTTATTATGAAATATTATGAAATTTATTTTGAAATATTTTGAAATATAGTGGGTGTGGCGCACTTGTGGCGCATAGTATTGTTGGATTGTTGTTATCCCCAAGTAGTTGTAACAAAGGTACAGAGTTCAAATCCCACTGGAAATAATTTTGAAAAATTTATCTGTGTTACAATAACCTGGACTCTGAGCTTGGATGTACAAATTTGTTTTTTGGGTTATACCAACTTGTATTGGGAGCTCTGGTGCTATGTTATACACAGAACTGGAGCACATAAATCCTAGACCGTAAGACAAAAGAAAACCATACTTGGCAAGGCCCAAGTAAAGAGATAGCTAACTTTCGACAGTGACCAAGCAGGAATCGGACAGAAACTGACCAGTTTGAGTGTATATTTACTGAGTATGCGTATAGATCGGTTAATCAGTATAGTATTGTCAAAATTTATTAGCGTATATGTTTTACTATACTTATATAATTTTGTATAGAATAATCATCGTACTATCAGTACGATTTATACATTTTTTTAAATGATAAAACTCTTTGGATAAGATTAAAAAAGAAGGTTTAAGTGCTGTTTTTATAAAGAAGTAATTGATCTAACGATCGATTCATCTTCAGAAAGTGATTTTCCAATTATTGATCTAGGATTTGGGAATTAATGTAATGGTTAATTCTTAGTTATAAATTACATATATCTTTATTAATTTATATAGCAAATAATATATATTTTTAATACACATTTTATTTAAATTAAAATAAACATTTATATTAAGACCGGGTCTAAATATAATCTAACTAAATTTTCAAATCTAAATTGCATAATTTAAAAAATATTAATTACTATAAAATTTGATAATACACATACAAATTTTCATATTATTAATATCTTTTAAGATTAGAATAAAATAAGATAAAATACAAAATAAAAGTCGCTTTTAATAACTTGAAATAATTAATATAAGAAAAAATTGATTTATTTAAAGCTAAACTCAGCTCTTGCAAAATATAAAACTGGCCAAGTCTATAGTAGTTATCAAAATCTTGCCAATTCGAAGATATTACTCAAAGGTGACCTATAGAACAAGTGTTGGCAAAAAAAATTAGCATGCATTATCAATAACTTGAAATAATTAATATGAGAAATAAAATTCATTATTTGAAAATTACCTCTTAATTCTTATAAATATATGACTTTCAAATTGAATATATTTATAAAACCAGCCAGCCTATTCTTACTAATAGCTTATTATATTCTTGCCAATTTGAAGATATTACTCAAGAGCACCCAAAGAATAAGTATTAGTAAAATAAATAAAACACAGTAACAAAAGAAAAAAGTTAAAAAACAACTTACTATAACCAAAGGAATTTAAAAATCACAAATAAACAAAGAAATAGACTATTAGAAAAGTACAACCAAAAAGACATCAAAAACTAAGAAAATTAACCTATAAACACAAAAAAAAACCTACCTACACAAAGATCTCAAAATGTTGATTTAGCAACCTACTTCTGTGTCTTTAGTTTTGCCGCAAATATAGCAAAAAAAAAATCATGTATATGTGTAACAGAAGATAATCTTATGTAAGGGAGCTGACTTTTATCACCTAATTTTTGGGTGGGTAGGTGGGTAGCCAAAGTATCAGGTGTAATTCTGGTCGGAATTACCAAAATCCGGCCAAAATTATAAAAAATTTTTTAATTAAAATTATAAATTTATATGTAAATTTAATATCAAATAACTTTTGACCTACTAGACCAATTTGGATGATTTAACTACCAAAATGATCCTTTCAAAGAGAGGATTCTAGCAAGCCTAAAATCATTAAAATTCAATTACTAGATCATAAGATCGATATTGATTTGTATTATTATAAATATTATATAATATTTTAATAAATACTATATAATATTATATAAATCTAGATTGATTTTAGGATCCTTTGATAGGATTTTGGTAATTTTGGACTTGCTAGAATCCTCTCTTTGAGAGGATCATTTTGGTAGTTAAATCATTTAAAATGGTCTAGTAGATCAAAAGTTATATAATATTAATTTTTTTATTAATTGATAATCCATCTGTCAACTGGAGAATGGCGAAATGTGGCGTTCTTCCATATAAATTTTTTACTTACTAAGTTAACGATACATGTCCACTAATTGAAAGTTGTAGAGCTCGTCGAGACGCATCTAACGGTGGTTAGATCATCCAATTCGGCCCGGTGGATGGCGAAATATCGTCGAAAAACAATTGGACGACTATATAAAATCTCTATATAAACGTTTGTTTACATAGAAATTTTATATAGTCAGCCAATCGTTTTTCGACGATATCTCGCCATCCACTGGGCCGATTTGGATGATCTAACCACCGTTAGATGCGTCTCGACGAGCTCTACAACTTTCAATTAGTGGATATGTATCGTTAACTTAGTAAGAAAAAAATTTTAAATGGAAGAACGCCACATTTCGCTATTCTCCAGTTGACAGATGGATTATTAATTAATTAATATATAAATTTTTTGCACAATTTGATTGGCTAATAAAGTGTCGGTGTGGGTGGGTGGGGGTAGCCCTTAAGAGATGGAAATCATCTGATTTATGGCAGCTCCCTAACACAATCACGTTACATACTCTGGTATTAATCGAACCCTAGCTTTATCGTTAAAAATATAGCATGTATACTTACAAGTATAAAGAAATTTTTTTAGAGTATTGTACTCACAAGTATAAATGAGTATACTCTATAGTATAACGAGTATACTCTATAATACAGTATAAATATATACTATACTGAATAAACAATCAGGACGCATACTTGACACCACATTTCCCAACTAGTTTGGACTGACTAGAAGCAGACTTATGACAAAAAGGGTTTACGGCAGACCCTACCAACTGGACCGCTGAGGTGCACCAGAGAAAAAGGACATACGTTGTGAAATCATGTACTAGAGGGTGGGAGTCCTGGGTTCGCCAAGGTAGACCAGCCTTTCCAGGTCTTCGGATTGGAAGTAGGAAAGCAACTGAGAGAAAAAAAGTTTCAGATAAAAAAAACTGAAAGAAGAACGAGGCGTACTGGGTCATATGAACTTTATAGGGCAGAAGTAGATAATAATAGTGGTTGCAGGTAACCTTTAATTGCAAGTTGTTCATCTCGGTGAATGCATATATTACCGAAGTGTAGGTAATACCTGTATGGGACAGGAAATGCTCTACCAAGTTTCCCACTGAGAATAAACTAGTCCTAAAGTGCAGTTAGTATTCAGAATAGTGTTTCAGTAATACAAGATGGACCGGCAGGAGGCAGAAAATCAGAGGGTTTAAATTAGTAATATGGGCTGACCCTGGCCCTACCAGCTGTGCTGGCGGCAGGCTGAGAGTCAATCCATACTTTCATGGCCAGAGCCGATTAGAGTAAAATAAAAAAAAAGTTCCCACTTGCTACAAGGTCATTACCGTATATTGTTTGTCATAGTTTCTTGTTCTGTGATTCGTAAGAGATCTGTTATTGTTAGTTAGCTAAAATTAAAAAAAAAGTTCGAATTAGTAATCAACACTTTTTATATAAATTGGTTAAGCCCCAAATCGTGATTCCGTGATATGTGATACTAAAATTCAGAACCTAAAATCGATTTAAACTCAGGCGTACATGACTAGTAAAAAAGCTAATACAAAAAATATTAGTAGAAAGAATTAAAAGTAATAATAAGCATTAGTATAGTCAACAAACTCAAGTTCCAAAGTAATAAGAATTTAGAACCAATACCGTGACTGCTGGAGTATTGGAGGACACCCTATTTTCAGACCAAATTAATCCATGCCTTGATCTAGGTCTACCAATTAGGGTGTAGAGGAAAGTTATTATTAGATTTAGTAGTCTTTGTGTTAGGTTTTTTTTTTATTGGCGACCCTGTTAGCCTGGTTTTCGGTGTTATACCATTTTTTACCATCACAACGTGCTTGAATTCAGTGATCTGATTGGTCAAATTTTTTTTATAAGATAGTGTGGCCCAGTCGACCGGGCCGCACTATATTAGTTTTGGCCCTGACCCAAGGTTTTGTTATCGCCCATATCACTAGTTTAAATAGGTAATGCCAGTATATTGGTTGCAGGTATGGCAGCTAGTGTAGAACCTTCGTGTGGCTACTATATATGAGGACGAAAGCATTTCGGGTTCTAAAACCCGAAATTAAAATTTGAAGACGAAATTGGTTTTGACCTATTTTACTTGAAAAATGAAATTATTTGATACTTTTTTTGAATAGACGAAATTATAAGGAACATATTTATATAAATTTTATTTGCTCTTCCTTATAAAAAATTTAATTTTCTCTAATGAAGACGAAATAGGCCTTTTTCAAAAATCAATTTCGGTGGCATCACTAGTGGCTACTTAAATAGGCAACCAGATAAGACTAGTTGTACTCTCGTCAATGTACAAATATCAGATTTTCCTCCATAGGTAGAGCTTTGACCTGGATTGGGTGACCCATATGGGTTACCCGACCCGGCGGATCATGGGTCAAAAATTGCTCTGACCCAGGTCAAATGGGTCAGAATTTAAAAATGCAACATAGCAGGTTTTCATCGTGATTGGTCAATTTTTGTAAATCATCTCCATTGGTTAATTAAAATTTTAAACTTTAACTAAATCGTCGCGAATAAGAAACTAATATGCATAAAGATAGTAACCAAATTTAATATTTGCTGAATCTTTACTGTCCTTACTGTTTTTACTATAAAATCTCAATAACTTAAACTATAATCTTGTTGCGAACAAAATTTTACAAACCAAAATGATATTAAGAAAGAATCTCAACATATTACGAATCAAAAAAAATATAAAATAGAATAAAATAAAAGGTAAAATAAAACTTCAAAAAAATAATTATTTAACTGTTAGAGTAATAACAGATATTATGTGATATCCTGGGGAAGGTCTCTGATTTTCTTACATTAGATATATAAATTTATAACAGCCAATCAAATTTCTCTTATGTGGAAGGGGGTAAAGGGTATAGTAAAAAAATATTACGTAATATCTGTTATTACCCTTAATACTAATAAAAAATAATCAACTCACATTTTTAGTACTGGCTCTAACATCAAACTGATCTTTAATTTTATTTAACAATCGCTCATGATATAGTTACAATACTACTATTATACTTCATTTTGACCCTTCTCACAAAATTTATAAGCCTTATAACTCAACTTTGCCTATATTATAGTCAGATTTTTTTATTAGTGAAGATTACAAAGGAAAAGTTTTTAAAAGTAAAAGACAGCCTAAATTGCTAAGTTTAATTAATTTATTATAATTATAAGCTAAATCTAAACGTTTAAACATACATTTCATTTAATTTCTGAATTATTTCGTGAATTACAATTACTTTGAAAGTTTATAAAATGAGATGTGTTCTTTAAAATTTTTGTGGTCCTAGGCTTTAACAATTCGTATTCGTGGCTAACAATTCATTTTCATAGCTGCCAAACGTTATGCTAATAGGTAGTACATATTTCAGTCAATCATCCAATCAAATTAAAAGTCTGCTATGCTATATTGCACAATTTAAATATAACTATATAGGTAGCCCAAAAACCTATTTGGCAAATTTTTACAGGTGTCCTAGGAATTATATCTTCAAAAAATTTTGGAATTGTCCGCATGACTCATTGACCTAGGTCACAACCTGGGTTAAGTATCTGACCCGTTGAGTCACTATTATCTGACTCAGGTCAAAGCTCTATATGTAGAGTGCCGAGGTCTAATGTATCTTAAATAAAAGGAGGACCCCGGACATCTCTCATATAGGTCATAACTGATCTGCATGAATTTAGCCGTTTTTGCTGCCTCTGAAATCAAGTAAATTTGCCAAAAGTTGGATTATTACATATGAATTTTATAGTAATTTGCTAAAAACTAAATTATAACATCTAGCATCGAGTAAATAAATATAGTGCAAATTTTTAAAACTATAATTAATAATCTGCAATTCTCCGATGGTTATTAAAGAATTTTTTTTAAATTTTTGTACAGATCTTTAACAATTCAATAATCTGCGCAAATCGTATATAGGAGAAGTTTTTTTAGTATAGCTCTGTTTGTGCAAATTTTTTAAAAAAAACAAATTAATCCAGTTTCTGTGCAGATTGTAAAAAATACAAATAATAATAAATTACTATATGCTCATCTAAATATTAAAATGTTAGCTAAATTTTATATATTAATAATAAAAGAATATATTTGAATATTCATATATTTTAATAATATAATTACAAAAACATAATACTGTATTGGTCAATTATAAATTTTACAAAAATAATAAAAAATAATGTATTTTTATTAAAAAAAACCACAAAACATATTACAAGAAACACTACAAAAACGTCTTAAAGACACTATACAAACACTATAAAGACACTACACAAACACCACATAAATGCCACACAAACGCCATAAAGACACTGTTCTTTTATCTAAATATCTAATATAATCTAACTACTAACTTTTCTATTTACTAAATCCCAAAACCTAATGCACAGCACAACAAACAAAACGACAAACGAAATGACAAATGAAATAGCACTAACGACAAACGTAACACACCAAAAAAGCAAGATGTGATATTACCTATCTGAACCTGAAAAGAATTAGTACTGCACAATAAATGCTAAAGCAAAAAAAAAATAGAAACTGTTACTTTGCTGTACAAATTACACAAATGACAGTAACACGCCACTGAAAACATGCAATAAAAGAATGCTTGCCTTGAGTTGCCAATCCTTTTAATTCTCAAGGGTAGAAGAGCATTCTTTATATAGCATTAACCCCAATATTGGGTCCTTCAGGAGCTACTTATTTAAATACTGAAATGGACTAAGCAAATATATTATAGTAAATGTTAGTACTATATACAATAAAAAAGAGGAACAAAAAAAATAACTTATCTGTTATCTATTTATATCCAGTTGATTATCACTAGTAAAAATTTTAAATCTTAAAAATAAATTAAAATTATAAATTAATAATATAAGTCTTAAATAAAAATAAATTAAAAAAAAACAGTTTAAAAAAAAATAAAATAAAATTAAAAAAAAAACATAAAAATAAAAAAAGATATAAAAATAGAAAAATAAAAAAAAAAGTAAAAAAAAAAATAAATAATAATTAAAAAAATCATAAAAAAAAAAATT
>QKWP01001856.1:59802-70906 GCA_003550325.1 Gigaspora rosea | reverse complement strand
ATTTTTTTTTGTTTATAATTTAGATCTTTTATCAATTTTACATTGTTTTTTCGTTTTCCTTTTGTTTTTTTTTGGTTTTGTTTCATTTTTTTTAGTTTTGTTTTGTTTTTTTTTTATTTTTATTTTTTTTTATATTTTAATTTTTTTATTTTATTTCTATACTTTACCACTAGCACTTTGCAAAAAATCCAATACTTATTAGTACTTTGTACAAGCCAACTTAACCTTTCGACACCTTGCAAGAACACACAACTAATTTCTTCGGTAATTTTTAAATTTCAAGAACACAAGTTTTCGCAAGTTCTTGCAAGGTTTTGCTTTATTTATTTTTTTGTTTCATGTTTTTTGTTTTTGTTTTTTTTTTTATTTTTATTAATTTATTTTATTCTGGCACTTTGCAAAAACCTTCAACAATTTCTGAATTGCAAGATTATAAACTCTCTACTTTAAAAAAATGGAGATTTGTGGCTTCATTTATTTTTTATTTAGTTTACTTACATTTTTGTCTTTTGTTTGTTTTTTTTTTAATTTTATTTTATTTTATTTATCTTTTACTTCTTTCAGAACTTTGCAAGAAAACGACTTGACTTTTCCAGCACTTTACAAGAACACCAATTCTAACATTTCTAGCACTTTGCGAGAAGTCACAAATATGAACGAATATAACTGAATATAATCGAATATGAGCAAATATAAGCAAATATAATAGTTTATTTTTATTTATTTTTTTTTTTTTTATAAGTGAGGTTTGTCCTCGTTTCCTTTATTATTATTAAAGTAGATATTACAGGAATTCCATAATATAGTATATTAATTCGAGAAGGGGAAGGGTAAAGCTAATTTACTTCTAACCTAGACTTAACTAAGGAAGGTCGCAGACCTAACTAGGTTATGTATGCTATGGTGGTGGGGAGGTGTTGTGTGCTATGAAGTTGTGGGTCCAGATTCTATATTTAAATTCATTTGGTGTAAGGGTGTTATTACTGGGGATTGCGGGATAGGAATAAGATTGTTGGGGGTGGGTGGAGTAGTGATCATGGCTATCTTCGCTCTGCTGTCTTCCAGATTTTGTGTAGATTCTTGATAATTTTGTGGTGAAGTTGGGGGGTGAGTGAGGCTTGGGTTTTTGGGTTTGTAGAGGGGAAGCAGGTTTTTGTCGTAATTAGACCGATGGGTAGGCATTTGTCATATGAAAGGTGTAAATGTGTGAAGTTGTCGATAAAGGGTTGAGCATTAATGTTATTTGGTTGTGTTTATTGCAGATTTTGCATATGATTTGTTTGATTATCTCAGAAATAGGCTGGTCATTGCTTGGGCATGTGATTCAGTGGGTGCCGTCTTCCTATTCTTGTCTGCATCTTGGACACTTTGGGTCAGGGTATTTAGACGGGTCTCGGTGGTATAGGTTCAGGAGGTTTGGTAGTTCGTTAGATAGCAGTTTAATTTTGAAAGCCTTGAGGACAGACTTCTTTGGATTAGTTTGGAGGGATAGAGGTTTGCCATCGTATGATATTAGTAGGTATGTATGGGTCCAGTTGATTTGGAGTCGTGGGTTGCTCCATTCTTTGGTCCTGTGTTGTGAGTGCCATTGTGCGATTGTGGTGGCATTGAAAAGGTGCCGTAGGAATCGCCTTGGTGTGTGTGGGATGTTGTGTGTGAGAAATTGTACTGTATATAAGTTACCAATATGCTGAACCGCAAGCTCCGAGTAAGTGGATTCCGGTGGATCAGTTATAATCAGTGTTTCCTTGTAGTTGACGGTTAACTTGATTTCTTTTGTGGTAATGATAGTTTTGATTGCTAGTAAGAGTGTGGCATGATTCATGGTATGTATTCTCCTGTGGTGGTAGGTCGGAGTAGAGATAATTGTGTTGAGTACATTTTTTAGATGTTTGGAGTTTGTTGAGATTTCGGTCCTTTGATGACGTGTGATTATTGTCATCGCTGCTGCTATTGCTATAAGCGCAGCTTTAAGCAGTGATGGCCAAGATTCATTGTGAACATGTAGTATTGTTTGTGGGTTGTTGATGCTAATTATAGCTGAGGGAGTAGGAATAGAGTTAACGAGGGTGTTAGTGTTGACTATTTCTATTTTCACAGGTTCATGGTCTTTATTGAGTTTGGGTTGTTGTATGTACAGGTTCCATAGATTTGAGTTAATGTTGGAGAACGCGTTTATGAGTTTGAGAGTGATTTGGTCGGACGTAGATAGCCATATATAGTCAGTGGTAGTCTTGGGTAAGTGGTTTCAGTGTTTAATTGCTAGTTTTATGCTAGGTAGGTGAGCTCTAATCGTGAATGATGAGTCGATCTGTGTTGGAATTAGTTCCTTGGTATCTGATGTAAAGAAGCACTTGATGGATTTTTCTTTTAGAGGCTTTAGGTTACAGCTGTGGCATCTGGTGAGTTGTTTTGTTTGTTTGTTAAATTCCCAATAGCTCATTCTGGCATTATTGTTTGTTATGTTTCTTATTTTTTCTATGTGGCCGCTATGTGTGATTACCCATTGTTTTTTCGTGCAATTGACCTTGGGTATTATGAAGGGGTTGGGCGTTGTGAGACTGGAAACAGGGTAAGTGTGATCAGTTAGTAAGTTGTGGATTTGCTTGAACTATAAAGGTTGTCTTCCTTGTAGGATTTTCTAAATGTTGTGAGGTATAGTTTGCCAGTCAATGACTTCATTGCAGTTATAGTCTAGGAATTGTTCTATGTATCCAATGTTATGCTGGTTGAGCCTAGTTTTGAGGTATGAGCGGTTTGGGACGTTAATTATGATGGTGTTGATGGGGGTGCCTTGGGTGTTTTGTGGGGATGGCCAGAGGTGATTTGCATTAGTGATTTGTATCTCCAAGTCGTGTATAGTGTGGATGACTTGGGCTGTGGTAGTTTTGTTTTCTTTTGTCGGGAATACTGATGGTTCTATGAGGACAGATTGGTTGGTGCATGCGGCATTTTGTAATTGTTGTAAGCGTATCTTGAGTGGAGAAGTTGGGAAGTCAGGGTGATTTAGTGCTTTAGTAAAGAGAGAGATGTGTTGAAGGGATTGGATTTGTTTGGTTTGCTTTAGAGCGTATATGTGGTAATGGTACAGAAAGGAATTGGGAACAGATTTTGCTAGGCCTGCTTTGTGTTTTATAGTTGATGTGTATTTGGTAGTGATTTTTTCGCATAGATAATGGGGAGAAAGGTATTTTGGACTCGGTACGCTAGCTTCGTTAACAGTACTGTATTTACGATATATATTGTCTGTTTTTCAGTGATCTTGGCGTGTTGCATTTTTTGTATGTCTGCTAGGGCTTCATTTGTAATGATTTTGTGGATTGGGTGGTGCTTTGGTACCAACATCCTAAGAACCTGAAGGCTTCAGTTTTATCTATATTATGTATTGGTATGTTCTGGAAAATTATATGTGCATTCTGGTCAGGTGAGTTTGTTGCTAGCGTGGATTTCATCGGATTAACTTTGATGTTAGTTAGGTCATAGAAAGATGTAGCAGTGGTGATAATTTTCTCTAGGTCTTCTTTTGAGTGTACTACCCATGTCGTATCATCCATATAGGCTAGACAGGCTATATTGGTATAGAGTGGTAGTGGGTTTGACAGGGTTTTGGTATATAGTTCGTAACCTTTGCTTTCCTTTGTAATTCTGTATAGGAGAGGGTTGTAGTATATGTGCCATAGGAGGGGGTAATGGTTTCACCCTGGTCGATGCTATCACCTATCAGGTAAGGGGCTGTGAGTCCATATTCTGTAATAACTCTATTTTCTCTATTTAGGAATAAATTCGTAATGAGCGAGGCGTAGTGTTTAGGGCATTTAATTCTGAGGAGTGCTTTGTGGAGCAAAGAGAGATGTACAGAATCATATGTTTTGGACATGTCTTGCGACAATATCCAAAATTCTTTATTGTTTATGTATGCATCCTCGAGTATGTTTGTGAGGTGTTGGATAGGTTGGGCAGTTGATGTGTAAAGTAGGGCGACATAATTGGAGGGAGATAGTATGGAGTATCTTATCAGAATCTGATTGAGTCGGTTAGTTAAAATTTTTGTAAAGATTTTTCAAGTGTGCTCAATTAGGGTAATTGGGCGTGTTTGGTTCAGCTCGCTTTCGAATTTTTGTTTTTTGGAAATGGGGTAAATCAGACTATGTTTCCATGCTTTTGGGATAGTGCCTAGACTGGTGCATGCATTAAAGATATCTAATAAGGTATCAATGGCATGGGAAGGTAATTGTCTTAGCATTTCGTTAGAGATGCCTTGCGATCTGTGGCTTTTTGTAGGGGGAGTTGGTGATTGTTTCTAATAGTTCTTCTTTGCTAATGGGTGGACTGAGGGGCGAATACCATTTTGGGGATATGTGTGATAGTGGTTCGTAGTGGTCCGTCCATGCTTCCTAATGCTCATTGTTGGTTGGATTAGGTTTAGTCCATTGGGTAAAGTGCTGCTTAACTTTGTCTTTGATTTCAGTTGGTTCCGTTATGACGGCGTCCGGGAGGCGGATATTGGAGAGGGATACTCTGTTTGCGTGTCTTCTTAAGATGCTGTCTATCATTGTGGTGGTATGGTCGGTGAAGTTTTGGTACTTGCGTTTGATGTAGTAATTTATACGCTCTCTATGTTCTGTATTATTTTCTAAATTTCAAGCTTTGTGAAGGCCTTTGTGTACTTCCGTAATTAGTGTTTTGGTTTGCGGGAATGTATATGATTGCAGATTCTGTTCACTAAGTCGAGAAGTAGGATATTCGGTTAGGTCATCAATTTGCTTCATTTTTTCATTTATGTCTTCGACTATAGCCGCTAAAGATCTTGCGGTTGGGTCTGTAAGAGTTAATCTTTTGATCTTATTGGCGATCTTGAGGGCCTGATAGAGTTTTGTGGCTTTGAGGTTAAAGGTATGGAATTTTCGGGGTGTGGATTTAGAGGTAGGGATGAGCTTATTTGCTGCTTCTTTAACGGCCATGTTCCATTTGTGCCATTGCCTGTTTAGTGTCTCTTCGTCTGTTATTGGAGTATTACAGTTCAAATTAAGCTCCGTCATATGGTTACTGATGTAGGAAGCGAAATCTGCCCAAGAGTCCTCCGTCATTTTGTAGTAGAGAAAGGTTTTTCTGGAGGTTCTTTGTTTCCTTTGTGTGGGAAATGTATAAGGTAAAAGCCATTTGGTATATAGTATCATATGGTCGCTATCGGTAATCCCAGTTGGGTCTATGGTTGTAATGTTCGAGCAATGGGCAATAATATCTGATGTAACCCAAATATCATCGATTTGGCTATGTAAAGTTGATCTAGACCAAGTAGGTTGAGTGATACTAAAGTAGTTCATCATACTGGACATGTGAATGTTGCTCATGAAATGTAGGATTGAGGACGGCCGGTTTTAGAGGAAGAGATGTTAGGATTGAAATCCCCTAGAACTATGATTTTCATTGATTTTGCTTTGGCTTGTGTGATCCAGTCCGATACCAGTGCCTGTGTATTTAGAGAGAGTTGGAGATTGTTGGAGGAGAGGTAGACTGATATAATGCGGGACCTGTTGTGGTATGGAAAGAAAAAGTCCATCATTATGGCTGTTCCGGGAAGGGTGCGAATATCGTGTATGTATGGTTGTAGGAAGAGTTGTATTGCGATAGCTGTTCCCATGCTTGATTCTTGTTTTATCACTGTATTTCCATCACAATTTGATGTGTATATTAGATATATAGGGTTGGATAGGTTGAGGTTCTTTTCGTTGGATTGGGCTAGTTTAGTTTCTGTCATTGATACAATATGGAAGTCTTTTTCTTTACAGTATTCGAGCCAAATCTTTAGTTTGAGATTGTTGTTAATGCCCTGNGTTGAGTGATACTGAAGTAGTTCATCATACTGGACATGTGAATGTTACTCATGAAATGTAGGATTGAGGACGACCGGGTTTTAGAAGAAGAGATGTTATGATTGAAATCTCCTAGAACTATGATTTTCATTGATTTTGCTTTGGCTTGTGTGATCCAGTCTAATGCTAGTGCCTGTGTATTTAGAGAGAGTTGGGGATTGTTAGAGGGGAGGTAGACTGATATAATGCGGGTCCTGTTGTGGTGTGAAAAGAAAAAGTCCATTATTATGGCTGTTCCGAGAAGGGTGCGAATATCGTGTATGTATGGTTGTAGGAAGGGTTGTATTGCGATAGCTGTTCCCATGCTTGATTCTTGTTTTATCGCTGTATTTCCATCGCAGTTTGAGGTGTATATTAGATATATGGGGTTGGATAGGTTGAGGTTCTTTTCGTTGGATTGGGCTAGTTTAGTTTCTGTCATTGATACAATATGGAAGTCTTTTTCTTTACAGTATTCGAGCCAAATCTTTAGTTTGAGATTGTTGTTAATGCCCTGAACGTTATGGGTAGCGATGTTGAAATAGAGTAGATTGTTAATGGTTGTTTTGGGTGTATGCTAAGTGTGGGTAGTGGAGGGTGAGTTTATGTTTGTATTATCTGTTGGATAGGGAATGTTGGTATTGTTATTTGGGTTGTCAGTAATCCCATCTGTGCAGGTGTGATCACGTGAATAAAGGTAGTTGCTCATGATAAAGAGTCGTCAAAGATGTCCTATTCCGGATGTGGGAGATCGGGAAGATTGATCAGGTAGTTTGGAATAAGGGTAACGTTGAAATGTTCTTAAATTTTATTGATAACTTCGGGAGCTGTGTTATAGCTGGATATGGGAACTTGAGTAGATATGGCTGGGATGTTGTTGGTTATATATGTTGTAAGTTCTTCCAGGTTGGGGGTAAGTTGTGCTTGGTTTGGTTGTCAGGAGTAGGATCTTTCGGTGTGATCTCAATCCATTCTTTGGGGAGTTTGTCGAAATAGTAGATCTCACGCAGTAGTCGTGATGTGTCCACTAGCTGTCCGGGTGTGGTTATTGGAATAGTGATCTGGTATTTTTTAATGTCCTCGGCCTTAGCAGGAAGTTCAAGTTTATCTGTCGGGTTTACTGCCATTATGTTAGCGGGAAGAGGAATTCTGAATTTATATTTGTGTTTGATTTCTTGAATAAAAGTTCTTGCAAGTTGTTTATCAGTGATAGGGTATATATAAGTCAGCTCTGTCTTGATTTTTGTGGGGTCAGTTGGTAATGGGGGTTTTGCAATTATGTAATCGGTAGGAAGTCTTCTGAATTCGTATTTCTCTCGTAGCAGATCTATCATGCTCTTAAAATCCTGAGGAGAAAGCATTGGGTCTATTGGAAACAAACGGCGTAGATTCTGTGGTAGTTCTTGTGAGGTGAGTGGTAGAGGGTCTCTGGGTTCAAGTATGGGTAGGTCAAAGTACTGCTGAGGAATGCGATCAAAGTAGTAGTATTCTTTGAGTTGTGCTCTGTAGTCAGAAAGGCAAGCTAGATCATCATAGTCGGTAATTGGAAAAAGGTCTCAGACAGCGCTGTGTAGGTCTGCAGGTTCGTAGGAAAGAGGTGATTTGTTGTCTGTGAAGTAGAAGCTAGGGAGATGTGAAAAGGAGTAGATTTTTCTAAGGGATGCCACCACTGCTCTTGTGTGTTTACGCTCAGTAAGAGGTAGAGTAAATAGCAGGAATTCTATGATGTGTTCCAGGATTAAGTCAGGATTGTCTGGTAGCGGTTCAAGGTTGTCAGATAAGGCTTCTCCAAGGAGCTTTCGCATTGATTCAAATGGTACCAGGTCCTCCATTTGAGCGAATTTTGCGCAATAGTAAATTGTAGCAGTGATCTGATGCGGATTTGATGTGGTGAAGTTCAGATTAGAAATATAATTGGCCGCCAGTTTCTTCTTGAGCATCGTGTAAATCTGGTCTCTGTTGGTTTTGTTTGTAATGGTCACATTGTGTTGCCTTTTGTAGTTTCTTAGGGCTTTGTTAAAGCTTTCTTCATATTCAATCTGGTGTGCCGGCTTACTCTTTTTGTCTCTAGTGAATGTGCGAAAAAAGGCCGTATCCCGATGTTTAAGCTTTAGCTCGATTGCTGGAGGGATGTTGCACTGTGTGGGCCGAGAGGATAATTTATCGTTGAAGAGTTTCAAAAGTTCAGTCTTGTCTTTGAGTGCGTTCAGTACTCTGTCGGGGTTCCATGTAGTTGTATCGAAGGGCCATTCTTTCATTTTTTGTAGTGCTTCTGCAACGGCGTTGGTCCATAAGGTTATTAATTCTTGCGACTCCTGGTCAGGGGGTCGGGTTCATCTAACAGCCTGGCTGTAGCTTAGGGTCTTGGGTCGGATTGGTGTTGATTCAACTGTATGGTCCGATTTGCAGTCCATGTCTATGTCATCGTCTTGATTATGTATATAATCGTTGTCTATTGGAGTAGTTGGTGTAGCTGGTTTTGTCTGGGCTTCAGTGTTGGAGTCAGTATGCATAAATATTTGACTATCGTCAGTTATATCAAAGAAATCCTTTTCGTCAAATATCATTGTTGAGGCTTGGGTCTCATTATGGGAAGATTGTAATCCGGTGCTCTGAGAGTCATATAGCTCAGTTTCATGGGACGGGTAATCCTGGGAGATCTGGGTACCGTGTTCTGCATTGTTCTTGTCCAAAACTGGTTTATTGTTTTGATCTATACATGATTGTGTAGATCCTTGATGCGATGATGTCATTGATGAATCTGACGGAGGTAAGCTGAGTTGGCCACTTTTTTCATTATTGAGAATTGTGTTGTCTGGGCCAAGTGAGTGGGGTTTTTTTGTTAGAGATTGGTCTTGGAGGTGTGGGTCAGCCGTGTATTGTAGTTCACTGCTAGGCTCCATTTGGTGGGGAGTGGTGTTGAATATTTGGTGCTCTGTTTTGAAATGCCTCTTGTGTATTTTCTCTCCCAGAGGGAGGACTGTTTTGAGAGCGTGTAGTGTGTCTACGTTGGTTATTTTTTCTTTTTTGCTCTTAATTTTGCTTAACTCTATGCTCTTGTGAGGTTCTCAAGTGCCCGTAGGGCTGTGTATAAATTTATTTAGACGAAAAATTTTCTATTCTACTGTTTTTCTTTTCCTAGATTGTTTGTGTACAAGAGATCGTTGGAAAAAGTTTCAGATTTTATAAATATAATAGTTTATTATTTTCGTTTTTAATTTTTTGATATTTTTTCAGGTTTGTTTTTTGTTTTTGTTTTTTTTTACTTATTTTTTTAATTTTATTTTATTTATTCCTTACTTCTTTCAGAACTTTGCAAGAAAACGACCTGACTTTTGAAGTAGCAAATATAAGCGAATATAAGCGAATATGAGTAAATATAAGCGAATATAAGCGAATATGAACGAATATTAGGAATATAATAGTTTATTTTTTTATAGCTAACTATAGGGTGAGTGAAAATAAGTGGTTAGAGTAGTTTTTTGTATATAGTAATAGAATAGATGCGACGAAGTGCGAAAGTAGTTTAAAATATTTGTAATAATGTAAAAATAATACGTAATATATAATAAAGTATTTAATATTAATTAAAAATACATATTTAATAAATATAAAATATAATGTATAATAATAATAAATAAATAAATATAAAATTTTGCATTAAATTGCGAAACCGAGCAAAATATTGCGAAAACCTGTAAAAAGGCATGATTATGTGAATATATATATCATTTATTTATTTTTTAAAAAATTTTAAAAATTTGCAAAAATTTGCAAAATATTGCGAAACAATGCAAAAAAATCAAAATATCACCTCCTGTGCGCATTAGTTTATTAATCTGCATGAGTACGCGACCCTGTAGGGGAGGGTAATTTGCATTGTTTTAGTCTATTTCGCAATATTTCGCAATATATTTCGAAATATTTCGAAATAATAAGGGCCGTGACATATATTACGTAATATCATTTTATCATAGAGCTACCCCCCTCACCCTACATAAGACCAATTAGCCAATCAAATTGTATAATTAGTCTTATGTAAAAATTTTTTTGACCCCCCTCCCCCCCTAGAATATTACGTAATATCTGACACTGCCCTAACCGTAATATTACCGTAATGTAATATATTACATAATATACCGCGTCGATCGAAGATTTTCATAATATTATGGGTCGTAATATTTACGTAAGATTACGTATATATAATTCGCTGATATACAAGCTTACCAAAAGCACAGCAAAAAAATCATGAAGAATCAAACTTAAAAAAAAAAACTCCCTAGACACCAAAAAAATAAAAAACAGCTACCGAGCTACTCTAATTGCACAACTATATAACTTCTAAGGCTTCAACAACGACTCCAACAATGGCTTTAGTAATGACTCTAACGACTGCTCCAAGGCTTCAACGATGGCTCCAAGGCTTCAATGGCAGATACGGCTCTAGTGACAACTTCTAAAGAGAGAAAAAAAACAAAGCTTGTTATTAATAAAAAAATCAAAATAAAAAAAAAATAGTGCTAAAAAATAAAAACAATAATTATCAAAAGGATAATCATTGTTTATATATGATTGCTGATCTTAAAAATGATTGGCTAATCATATAGGGTTGCTATAGCGACAGGTCGCCATTTATAATTTTCAAATATAAAATTATATATATATATATATACAAATTATGTAATAAAAAAATGTAACCAAATTATCAAATATAAAAAAATTATTATAGTTTTTATTTTTATAAAAATGTTATCTCTTAAACTGTAATCCAGACAAATCTGCCTGTATTTTTTTAGAAATATTATAATTTTTTAAATAAAATAAAAATTTATTAAGAATATGGGTATACTTTATTTATAGAATATTTTTTTTAAAATATATTTTATAAACTTTACGGCTAGTGTTTAGACCCGGGTGATACTCACCTGTATCACCCACGGGTGGGCGGGTGACCCGGTAGAATTATGGCCCACCCGGATGGTCAACCCACGGGTCACCCATAGGTCAACCCGTGGGTCACTCGTGGGTTACCTACATGGGTGACCCATATGAGTTGGTTATATACAGTAGTGTTCTGACCCATCATGAAAATCCCATGGGTGAACACTAGGTAGTAAAAAAAATTCCACCACAGGTAGTAACACGGGTCACCTGAGTGATAAAAAAATTTTATAGTCGAAAAAGTAAAAATTGCGATAAAATCACGTAAAACGGGGGGGTTTTTTTTTTTTTTTTTTTTTTTTTTTTTTTTT